>JACXGJ010009831.1:0-23347 GCA_016801105.1 Esox niger | reverse complement strand
TGTGTGTGTGTGTGTGTGTGTGTGTGTGTGTGTGTGTGTGTGTGTGTGTGTGTGTGTGTGTGTGTGTGTGTGTGTGTGTGTGTGTGTGTGTGTGTGTGTGTGTGTGTATTTGACTCTTTGACTAACATCTTTCCCATGAATTGTGAAGAATTTATGTGCTAACCTGCTGGAACAGATTACACATATGTAAATGTGTAGCTAACATGGTTGGGTGTTTTAGGTCAGGTTCATAAATATTTCTAATTGAAATTCAGTCCTAAAGAACCTCTGAATAATATTGGTTGTGTCCTACAGCTTCAAAATGTGAGATTACGGTTAAGAATAAAACCTAATCTGTTTGTTTATGTGTCAATGTACAGTAAACATCATAACCACAGAGGACATTTTAAGTTTGTCTGATTTATCCATATATCTAATGATAAGGATGAAGCTGACAATGGAATTTGAAGTAATTACACTGAACAAAATTATAAATGCAACACATTTGTTTTTACCATGAGCTAAACTCAAAGATCTAAGACTTTCTCTATGTACCGATTTCTCTCGAATATTGTTCATAAATCTGTCTAAATCTGAGTTAGTGAGCATTTCTCCTTTGCTGAGATAACCCATCCACCTCACAGATGTGGCATATCAAGATGCTGACAGCATGGGAATTGTACAGGTATGCCTTAAGGCCACATTAAAAGTGGAAATAGTCCTGACATGATTTATCTTTATCTCATTCTTTTACATCACAAAAACCTGGCCTTTTAACAGGGATGTGTAGACTTTTTATATCCACTGTATATTGTAACTGCAATAAGCAGCATTCTCAACCATCAACCTCCTAATGATTGCCCTCTACCTTATCACATATAACCAAGCACTGGCTACTCAAACAAAAACAAAACCTGACAATGGCAGGCACAGTATGACACGACATGTGTATGTATGCACCTATCTGTATTATAACTGTTCACAGCAGCTTTCTAAACCACCACTGTCTCATTCTTGACTGTAACTGATTCTTCAGTTTTCAAATTAAATATATCATCAAACAATTTTCATCCTGAAACTAAATACAATTTAATTGTATTTCAGTCTCTGCAAATATTGGAAAACAAAATACACTTTTGTTTTCTATATCTATGCCTGAACTGCTTTACCCTAGTGTTAAATCTTGACAAAAGATATGGAATGAAATCACACGGACTCTGAGATACAGTTGTAACGTTAGTTCACTTTTCCTCCAATAGGACACTCAACGTAATGACGTCATACCCATACATGACACCTAGCGTTGAACCGTGGATGGTCCCAAGCTGACCAATGGCGAACATCATTGGGCGTAACTTAATATTCAAGAGCCCCCATATAAAGTTACGACCCGGATTTGCGGTCTGCAGATATACCGTATTGTCTGTGCCGGCATTAGGATTTACGATATTATATTACATCAATATATTTTTTGGGGGGGAAAATCATACTGTGGTATACACATTTAAAAAAATACTCAAAGTTTCAGAAACATTTAGGGTTCGTCTTGCATTAACAGTCATTGCATTTTGCAACATGTTCAAATAATTTCCAAATTCGAGACTAGTACTAGTATTCTGCCAGCAGCACTAACGCTAACGTCACTATCGTATGGTAATGACGACACTTTAGAAATAAAAGCGCTCGAGTCACATTTGCAGTATGTGACTAGATTAGAATTGATCCAACTTTATTGTCATTGAACAGTACAAGTACAGTACAATGAAATTCCATTAGCATCTGACCAGAAGTGCAAATAAAAGAGGGCAGAAACTGTGCAAGTATGTACAAGTATAAATGATATGTGTATAACCAGTGGAATGTGTAGACATGCAAATGCAGTAAAAATTGCAATACTAAATGTGCAATAAGGCGAAAAGAGAGCAGAAAATGTACATGTACTAGGTATAGTGTATGTTACAACTGGGATAATAGTTTTTCTGGTACAAATGTCAATTTAAAAATGGTATTCAAGATGTGTAAATGAGGCAAATGAAGGAGTGATGTATTAAGGCGGCATGTGCACCCGTGATGCAGAGATAGCGGCAATGAGGTCTCAAGTTAGACATGGATTATACACACCATAGTATTTTTCGAATGCTATTTGTTTTATGTACTGTTTTAATCCTATAAGAAAATATTTGTAAAGCACATTGAATTGCTTCCATGTATGAACAGTACTGCATTAATACATGTACTTGCTTATGGCAATTTGCATAGAACACTTTCGTCTCAATATTTGTAAATAATAAAAATTATATATAAATATATATAATATGTGTTTGTGTGTGTGTGTTTATAATTTTTTTGCATTTGCTTGAAGTACTATAAATACCTTTGACTATAATTCACTATTGTTATTAAGAATTAGAGACATTGCAATGCAGCTGAATTGTAGCTCTTATTTTGAAAAACGAATCGTTGTGCTGCCAGTATAATATTATGCTGCTTGCAGAACGGTAATCGGACTACTGTGTTGGATTTCAAGAAAAACAATGAGCGCTGTATCGTAATACTTGGGTACGTTGCTTTAATTCAGTTGGGATAAGGTGACTGATGCACATTAAGGTACAACAACATTTGTTATTCGAAAGCGTCAAACTGTCAATTTAGCTGGCAGCTAGGTTAACAATCGTACCTCGCGCGTGAATAGAGTTCTAAAGCTCGCCAGCTTTTAATGTAACTTTCAGCTAGGTTAACGTTCCAGTAGTTGGCTAGCTTGCTAGTTGGCTAACAAACTAGCTAACGTTAGTCGATATAGTAATCCTAATAGTTATGTGTTGCTAGCTGTATTGTATAGTACTCTGATTAAATATCAAATATACAGTGATCCGTAACTTGTTGAGTTGAATTTAAAACGGTTAAAAATAAGTAGTGTTTAAAAATGCTAACTAGCTATTGAGCTAATCACATTGGTTAGCTGACGTTTTTACAGATAGTATCAATTGTCGGGTTAACTTGCAAGCTACTTATTTGGATTGGCCAAAGTGTCAATGCGTCATCGACGTTACTTGCTAGCTATAAGCTAGCTAGTTATTAAAAAAAGATATTCCCCTAACAGCTTGCTAGCCTGGTTTACACTACAACTCCAAAACACATGTTAGGTAGCTGCGACGTTTATACAGTCTGTGTCCGTTTTGACAACAACACTGAGTAACCGCGTTGGACTGTTCATGAAAGTGTTTACATTGAAATATATTTCGTTACTGTAGTCGATCTTCCTTGTCGAACACAGACGTTTTTTTAAGTAGTGTGGATTTGGTAATACATTTTTTTTGTATTAGTCATTGTATGCATATACTCTAGTTCTTTGTTCTCGTGGGGTTTCTGTTCACATAATCTGTTTCTTTTAGACAGGCTAGTCGGATTTGAGTTCAAGGGGAATGTGACTAACAGATCCAACTCTACACCTGCAAGAGAAGGAAGAAAAGGACTATAAAAGGAGAACAGCAAAACACATTTGGACTGTCCAAATTATCAGCATAAAGAGTTTGAACTACTTTTTTCTCAGTGTTACTATGCCATTATCTTTTGAATCAATTCTGAGCTTCCAAACATATTCTGTCGAAAAAACTCCACATTTCTGAGAAACATACACATGAGTAGCTCTCACAAATCAGAGGACTGTATATACTTGCAGACCTGTTTGAATGTAAAATGCTAAGAAACATACAACCACTTCAGGAAAAGCAGCTTAACAGATTTCTGAACATGCAAAAAACAATATAAGAAAC
The DNA here is from genome assembly GCA_016801105.1 of Esox niger. Classification (NCBI taxonomy): domain Eukaryota; kingdom Metazoa; phylum Chordata; class Actinopteri; order Esociformes; family Esocidae; genus Esox; species Esox niger. Next base: position 19,595 of record JACXGJ010009831.1, on the reverse strand, counting down.
TTACAGGTTGAACACTGATTAACGAATAAATAAAAAAGTTTCATCAAGGATAAGATCATTTACCTTCAGAAGTTGAAACTGACAAATTCTGAATCACAGGTTTGTACCTTTTGAAGTGGATATATGATTCATTTATTAATATAAATGCTAATTCCTCCTTTTTTCGGGAGAGTTGTCTTGTAAATATATCATTTTTGTACGCCAGACTCTTCTTTTCAAGTGGTCTGTATGTAAAAAGTTTGTAATTAAGTCCTAAATACAATTTTTTAGGGTATTCAGGTTTTGGAACGTTTCCACTCAAGGGCATTATTTTCTATGTAAAAAACTAAACGAGCAACAACAAACAAAACCCAGAATTTTACCAAACAACATTTGGAAAGTTGATTTTGATGTAAACGGAGTGAAGAAATCTGAAGAAAAACACTAATTGTGCCATGGCTACAGCAAAAACAGAGAATCCAATGTCAATGATGGGACTCAACAAGCCCAATGGGCAGCTCAGAGGACCACCCAAGCCAGTTGGACTTATGTCAGGACCCCTGGCAACTGCCCCACAACCACAGGCCTCTCAGAAGGGAGGTAGCATTCCCCAGGGCAGTGGGGGCATCAAGTTTGGTGATGACTGGAAGAAGAGCTTGCAGCTTCCAGCTAAAGACTGCAGAGTTAGAACTTCAGTAAGTCAGTGTGCCACATTCACATTAATCTCAGTAAATAAAAGACATTCAAATGTATTTTAGTCCACCAATTAAAAATAAGATCAACCTTGATTTATCTTTATTCCCAAGGATGTGACATCAACCAAGGGGAATGAGTTTGAGGATTACTGCTTGAAGCGGGAGCTACTGATGGGGATTTTTGAGATGGGCTGGGAGAAACCCTCTCCAATTCAGGTAACTTTACTATTTTTGGTTCTTCTGGATCATTGTTTATGTTATTACATTTGTGTGTGGAACCGTTACCTTTTGTTTCTGTTTCTCTTCAGGAGGAAAGCATCCCCATTGCTCTGTCTGGCAGGGATATTTTGGCTCGGGCTAAGAATGGCACTGGGAAAAGTGGAGCCTACCTCATTCCTCTCCTGGAGAGGATCGACTTGAAGAAGGACCATATACAGGGTTAGAACTGCACCATTTACAAAACAAAACATTCCACCATCACAATGGCTTATTCAAATCATTCTGGGAACAGTTTTTCTGTGAGATCTACATTTTTGCTAGAAATATAATATTATCTGGCCAGTTTTATGGGGAAGTAATCACTTTTTAGTATTTGCTGCTTCAATAATTAGTCTTATGCACAAACAACACACATTGTCTGTGGACTGGACAGCCCTACCTCCCATTTTTGCCCAATAAAATGTTTTCCAAGCTGGCGCTGAAATTTAGAGGCGATAAACTGAACAAAAATATGTTATTCACCCAAAAAGAAACTGGATTCTCACTACAGGATACAGCTACTATTTACAATACTTTAGTCTTTAAATCAGTGTTGGACCTGTCAATAGCTGCTCTACATAGTTTTTGTCCTGAATTTTGTGGACACCACACAATCTGCATCTGTGCATGTTGCTTTGCCCCTTCTGTCTTTGATGGATGATGAACAATGATGCCATTTGGAATCCGTGTGTACCATGACCCAACTTGGTGTAAGGAGCACAAAACCTGGACTCCTACACAATGAAAAAAATATGTTCCACCCTATTTCCTACAACAAGACCTGTTTAGATTTGGAGAAAGCCAAAGGATGTCATTGGCCCCCAATGTCTGCTGCCAACTGTTAAACATGGAAGGTTCATAAAGGTAATGGACAGCCATCTTACAGGAGTGATGGGGTGCGATGATAGCTCTACAGTGGGGAGAACAAGTATTTGATACACTGCTGATTTTGCAGGTTTTCCTACTTACAAAGCATGTAGAGGTCTGTAATGTTATCATAGGTATACTTCAACTGTGAGAGATGGTATCTAAAACAAAAATCCAGAAAATCACATTGTATGATTTTTTAAAATAATTAATTAGCATTTTATTGCATAACATAATTATTTGATACATTAGAAAAGCAGAACTTAATATTTGGTACAGAAACCTTTGTTTGCAATTAGAGAGATCATATGTTTCCTGTAGTTCTTGACCAGGTTTGCACACACTGCAGCAGGGATTTTGTCCTACTCCTCCATACAGACCTTCTCCAGATTCTTCAGGTTTCGGGGCTGTATCTGGGCAATGCAGACATTCAGCTCCTTCCAAAGATTTTTTCTATTGGGTTCAGGTCTGGAGACTGGCTAGGCCACTCCAGGATCTTGAGATGCTTCTTACGGATCCACTCCTTAGTTGCCCTGGCTTTGTGTTTCGGGTCATTGTCATGCTGGAAGACCCAGCCACGACCCATCTTTAATGCTCTTAATGAGGGAAGGAGGTTGTTGGCCAAGATCTTGCGATACATGGCACCATCCACCCTCCCCTCAATACGGTGCAGTCGTCCTGTCCCCTATGCAGAAAAGCATCCCCAAAGAATGATGTTTCCACCTCCATGCTTCACGGTTGGGATGGTGTTCTTGAGGTTGTACTCATCCTTCTTCCTCCAAACACGGCGAGTGGAGTTTAGACCAAAAGGCTATATTTATGTCTCATCAGACCACAGGACCTTCTCCCATTCCTCCTCTGGATCATCCAGATGGTCATTGGCAAACTTCAGACGGGCCTGGACATGTGCTGGCTTGACCATGGGGGCCTTGCATGCGCCACAGGATTCTAATCCATGATGGTGTAGTGTGTTAAAAATGGTTTTCTTTGAGACTGTGGTCCCAGCTCTCTTCAGGTCATTGACCGGGTCTTGACGTGTAGTTCTGGGCTGATCCCTCACCTTCCTCATGATCATTGATGCCCCACAAGGTGAGATCTTGCATGGAGCCCCAGGCCGAGGGAGATTGACCGTCATCTTGAACATCTTCCGTTTTCTAATAATTGTGCCAACAGTTGTTGCTTTCTCACCAAGCTGCTTGCCTATTGTCCTGTAGCCCATCCCAGCCTTGTGCAGGTCTACAGTTTTATCCCTGATGTCCTTACACAGCTCTCTGGTCTTGGCCATTGTGGAGAAGTTGGAGTCTGTTTGGTTGTGTGGACTGGTGTCTTTTATACAGGTAACGAGTTCAAACTATTTCAGTTAATACAGGTAATGAGTAGAGAACAGGAGGGCTTAAAGAAAAACTAACAGGTCTGTGAGAGCCGGAATTCTTACTGGTTTGTAGGTGATCAAATACTTATGTCATGCAATAAAATGCTAATTAATTATTTAAAAATCATACAGTGTGATTTTCTGGATTTTTGTTTTAGATTCCGTCTCTCACAGTTAGTGTACCCATGGTAAAAATTACAGACCTCTACATGCTTTGTAGGCTAGAAAGCCTGCAAAATCAGCAGTGTATCAAATACTTGTTCTCCCCACTGTACATGCTTTTATAACGGCCGTTTTCCAGAACCTGGTGCAAATACCATTCCTTCCTTAAGGATCCTTAAAAATAGTCCAGGATGAAAATGCTTCCATACACCTTGATAAACAAATTTTTGTGTGGTTTTATGGACACACATTGACGACAAATGCCTTCCATGGCCTCCAGTCATCAGATCTGAACATCATTGAACCTTTATGAGGATGTCTAGAGCAAAGTAGATTTGTGCATAGTAGATTTCCACGTCCTTTATCCCTGAAAACAACTGGAGTCTTTTCCTGAAGAATGGTGCAATATCCCCCATACACAGTTCAGGACTAATGAAAGTTATTCAAAGGATCAGAGTTTTTTTGAAGGGAAAAGGTAGGCACTTTTCTATTCATCCAATCTAATAGCTTATCCAATTGATTGTTTCTTGTTTAAGTGTATAAAGAAAAACTGTTAAAATCTTGCAATCAACCTACAGAAATAAACATGGGTGAATTCATAAGCTAATGGCAAACACAAGCTGTTTTGATATACAACTTTTGATTATGGCTAGCCTAACTTCAGACACAGGGCTATAAATGCAGGCACTTAAAGAAACAATATGATGATCCTGTTTTTATTTGTTTAAAATAACCGTGTGGTATTGCACATGCATGCAGTCTGGTAGAGATCAATCTTGTAATCTCATCACTTTGGGTCTGAGACAGTTTGCACATGCTGTCAACCATCTGACTCAACGATATAATCGCTGCGTAGTTTCTGATGGTGTAGTTTCTAACTGTATTTCAGAAGTGTCAAAACTTACATTATGTAACTGCTATTTCTCACTGGTAATCAGGGTTCAAATGTTTATACTACTTTAAAATGAGAAAATATACCATTAGGCAACAGCATTTCACACATGGGAAATTACATGAAGCCATGTAATTTCCCATGACTGAGCGCATTGCTTGTCATTTGAGTTTGCCCAGTTTTAAGTTATTTTATCCGAATGATTGTGTGTACATTTTCCCTTTGTCTCGTCCGCTCTGCAGCCCTGGTGATGGTTCCTACACGGGAGTTGGCCCTGCAGGTCAGCCAAATTAGCATCCAGGTGAGCAAACATCTGGGTGGGGTCAAGGTCATGGCCACCACAGGAGGCACCAACCTGAGGGATGACATTATGCGTCTGGATGAAACGGGTAACTAATAAGGACACTCAGCATTTGGGGGCAGGCGGGGCAATGGGTATAGACATCCTATTGGCCTGACCAATGTGGTAGATGGGTCTTTTGATGTTATGGATTTTAGTTGCTTGGTCGACTGACATTCAAGTTTGTTTCTGAACTGTACAGCCCAGGGTAACTGTCAAGTGAGAGACTTGCTGGTGTAATGCAACAGCACATAGTGTAACTTTTCATTCATGTGCCCCTTTTGTGCTTTTGTTTTTCTTTTACTGGCCCTTCCTCTTTTCCCCATCCTGGCCCTAGTGCACGTGGTGATAGCCACACCAGGCAGGATCTTGGACCTGATAAAAAAGGGTGTGGCCAAAGTTGATAAAGTCCAGATGATGGTGATGGATGAGGTGAGCACTGCTTGTTGGTCATTTCAAAGGGATAGTGCGAGATTGAGAGTTATTGTACTCGTCCAGAAGCAGATAATCTCATAATTTATTCTACTGCTGGAGATAAATTGGCTTATGTAGCTAAGCAGAATTGCCGGAGAAAGTCTTCCGGTACAGTGGCCAACTTTCCTAATGCAGGGCTGTAAACTCGGTGATTGGTAATTTAGTCAAAATGTTGTTTTTGGCATCAAATCAATCTACATGCAATACCCCATAATGACAAAGCAAAACATTATAATGTTTTTGAGCCATTTAATCATGTATGTAATCATTAATACATTTTACAACGTACTACACCTGGATTTGGGCATTTTATTCCATGGTTACTGACAAATCCTAAAATTCCCTGATATTGGGGAGCGTCAGTAAACTGTGATCTTTCAGTTTCTCCACAGATGTCCAATGGGGTTTGAGTCTGGGCTTTGCTTTGGCCACTCAAGGACATTCAGACTTGACCCAAAGCTACTCCTTTGTTGTCTTGGCTGTTTGTTTTGGGTTGATGATATGCTGAAAGTTGAATATTTGCTCCACTGAGGTTTAGTGCTCTCTTTGTCAAGTTTTCTTCAAGGACCTTTCCTTATTCAGCTCTGTTCATCTTTCTGTCAGACCCGATTAGCCTCCCTGTTCATTCAAATCTTTTGGTTTATGAGCAAATGTCTGGACTCATGAGCAGAAATTCTGTGCATCTTCTGTCACGCAATTATTGTAAGCACTGAGAATGTACCCAGATTTAGTTATGGTTTCTGAGTCAATAGGCTATTGTGTCTTTCTGTATAATTTAGGCCTTTTCAAGTGCCTTATGAACAGACAGTGGAGATTTGTATACAAAACCTCTTGTCTGAATGCTACCTAATCGTGTATTAGTAACATTAGCACCCGTACACTAGAACAGTCTGGACGGTTTCTTTGACCCTCTTCTCCAATTGGGCCCCAAGATGCCTTGGCCCCAACAACTACAGAAGCTCTTCAATAGCCTGACATCAGAATGAACTACATCATTAGGCCTCGGCAAAAATGTTTTTGTCAACAGAGGCTTGTGTATAATCTGTTCGGACTCTTGTTATTGTCTGGGGAATGAGCTTTATTCTCACGCGGAATTAAAATGGATAATTTGTTTGTAGGTTCGATTGATTACATGGCAGCCCTCAATTGCTTCTCTTGATATAATCTAACAGTTCTAACTGGTGACTTTTAGTGAACGGATACCTGCCTGACAGCAGCCTGATGCACATCTCCAGTTTAAGGGGCTGGGTTAGAACCCATGCCCCCTGCTTTACTGCTTCTATAGGGATCTTCTGTTTAAATATTGTTTGTGAAAAGGGGTGCCTGACAGTGTGTCCAAATGACTCTTTGACTCATCTGATTTACTACCCATGTGTCTCTCCAGGCTGACAAGCTGCTTTCTCAGGACTTTGTGGTCCTTATCGAAGACATCATCAGTTTCCTGGCCAAGGGTCGTCAAATTCTGCTTTACTCTGCCACCTTCCCCATCAGTGTGCAGAAATTCATGGTGAGAAAACTGACCTTGTAGAAAAAAGAGGGGGAGATCAGTTGTGTAGAGTCAAACGGAGAGGTGTGCATGAGAGTGGTTCACTGCAAGAGTTCCAAATGTTGACTGAACTTTTCTAAAGCTCTTCTGTTTTTTCCCCTGTACCTTTAAGGCAAAGCACCTTTCGAAGCCATATGAGATCAACCTGATGGACGAACTGACTCTGAAAGGCATCACCCAGTATTACGCCTATGTCACTGAGAGGCAGAAAGTCCACTGTCTCAACACACTCTTCTCCAGAGTAAGCGTTCCATATGTAGTTCATGGAGCCATATTGCCTTATGTAGTTTTGAAGTAGCCATTTAGTTCCCGAAGGTGCTCACTACATTTTTGCTCAGTGAGCAAAGCAATTTAGTTTTAGTCTGTGGCATATGTTTAACTGGTTAGTTATAAAAGCAGCCAAAGCCTACAATCATTCATGGATTTAGGTTTCGACGTGCAATAAATTCAATTTTTGGAAATTCTGGTTAAGGTCCTATATTTTCTTGTTGTCCTCAGGCAGTTTTTTAGCAAGGTGTTACATTTTTCGTTGTGTTCCTGAGCAAGGCAGTTAATCCTAATGAATCCCAGGTTTTTGATATTTTTTCTTAAAGAAAAGAGGTGAAAACATCAGGTTTTTTATTGTCTTATTTATATATCTAGGTTTTGATTAATCTGGCTATTTTCTTTGTGAAAAATAATCCGATGGGGTTACACCAATGCCCACAATATTCAAATCTGAGGCTGTTTTTTACATTTCTGACTAACATAACCCTTGTCTGACATTGGCGTCTGAAGAGGTGCCTCTAAACAGTGAATAAACTGAATTTGTACTTTTAGCTAAAACACAGTCATATTAGCTGACATTATAACTTGGGAAAGTACGGTTGCAAATGTCAACATCTTATCTCATTCAAGTAGTGTACTTAAAACAAATTGCTGACGAGAACAGTCCCTTTTTCTGGGAACTGTCAAATTTTGGGGGGGAAATGTAATACTGCATGAACAGAAAGCTGTTTTCCTTTACTCTGGCTGTCTATGCAGTTCATGCCTCAAGTTCTTCATTTATAATCAATATGTTAGTTAATAGGTGTTTTTATTTTTATTCTGCAACAGCTCCAGATTAATCAGTCCATCATCTTCTGTAACTCCACCCAGAGGGTGGAGCTACTGGCCAAGAAGATTACCCAGCTAGGCTACTCCTGCTTTTACATTCACGCCAAGATGATGCAGGTCAGCCCAGTCCACCTAACCCACCTCTGTATGTTTAACACTTAGACTACATGGAAGGTCATTACAGTGTATTGTTCATCTCAGTGTAGTCTTGTTTTTCTACAAACAGGAGTACAGGAACCGTGTGTTCCATGACTTCAGAAACGGCCTGTGTAGGAACTTGGTCTGCACAGGTAATGTGTTTCGAAATAGAATGATTGCTTAGCTAATTGTTAATTAAGCCACAAACGGTTTAATTTTGGTTTATTGCCTCCATAATTAGATCTGTTCACCAGAGGAATTGATATCCAAGCTGTGAATGTGGTCATCAATTTTGATTTCCCCAAGAACGCTGAGACATACCTGCATCGCATCGGCAGATCAGGTGAAACAATTCTCTACATTTATATCACATTGTCAAATGAAGCATCGTGTCAGATTTTGTTTAACAGTTTTTCTGTAAATATTACTAGGCTAATATCCACCACTGACAATTTAATCAGTCTGGCTCTACTTTCAACACTTGATTCTAGATATCTTTGTAAGTAATGAGGAAATGTTTTCAAAAAGATAATTGGGTGGTCCTTTTGTAAAGGACATGGACTCCCACTTTACATGAACACTTGGGACTTGTACTCAAGGTATAACTCCTCTCCTTCTCCAGGTCGGTTTGGTCACCTGGGTCTGGCCATAAACCTGATTACCTCTGAGGACCGTTTCAACCTGAAGTCAATCGAGGACCAGCTGGTGACCGACATCAAGCCCATCCCCGGCAGCATTGACAAGAGCCTGTACGTGGCGGAGTTCCACTCTGCTGATCCAGACGCCGAAGACAAGGAGATCAGCGGGAAGCACTGTGAGCTCAGTGCAGCATAAATGGTGAGAATGGATCACAACAAGGACGCGGTGTCATCCGTAGTAATGCAACCCCGTCTTCTGGACTTCTCTCACCTTGTTACTTAACTCTGAGTGTTTTCTGGTCAGTCAATTTCTTACATATCTTTCCCCCATCCAGGAGAACAAAAGGTGTCTGGCATTAGTCACCCTGCCCCCTGCTGCACACTGACAGCTTCGAGCTTCTCACCGAATATGACTTTTTCTTCAGGATGCGTTTATCAGTTTTCATTTTTTGGTCATTGTTACATCATTTGTCTGTTGGCTTTGGCACAGTTCACAACACGTTTTCAAAGGTCATGACATGCACACAACCTGCCAAATGTAACTCATTTTCTAAGTCCGAGGTCTTGTACCTGTATGCCACTGGTGGCTTCTTATTCTCTTATTTGACCATTCCCTGTTGTAAACGTTCCCTCACATTGTCAGGTTCACTTTCTCCTGACTTACCTCTGAGAAGACGACTCTCAAGTAATCCAAACCTGAACATGTTAGGAGGATATTGATTCATAAATAAAATAAACTAATTTTACAGCTGTCTTGGGAAAGCTGTTATGGTGCTATGTAGCCTATAAAGAAATACACATTTCAATACATGCTAATTTGACAGATAGTCGTACATAAAAGGCACTAGACATTTTTTTTTGTTGCAGACTCACAGATAAGTGTTGATTCGTTTCAGGTTACTTCTACAGGTTCTGATTGGGCTGTGGTATTTGCAGCTCAAACAGTCCCTAAGATAAGGAGATAGCAGTAGAACCTGATATGAAAAATGCATTTCATTAAGGTACACTGACTTACTAAACGTCTAACACCTATTCTTAACAAATTAGGTATGCTGAAGCTAGCCATCTCGTTCACCCTTTGCCTCTGCTGTTTCTCACAAACTTCCACTCGAACACTCAAGTGCCTTAAATCGAACTTCAGATATTTGTGCAAACTGTGATCTAAAGCAAGTTGAAAAGCTTAGTTCAGTTAGGAGCTTTCCTGAAAAGGTCATTTTGCTCTCACCTGCAGTCAGAGTATGATCCATCTCGTCTTCCCTGATGTCCTTTTAAGTGCAGGTGGATTAGGTGAGACTTCATCCCCTATTTGATGAGGTAACACAGGTTTGTGGATGAAAATGTGACCCTGGATCTATTGTAGTTTTCTAGAGTCAGAACAGAACGGAATGTTTTACACAAAGGCACCCTAATCTTTAACACTGGAAGTGATTTGTCACAGTCTTGGCAATAGGAATTGGGTACAAAATATTTTCCTCATAGCTATGTTGCCTAGTCTGAAAAACAATGGGTTTGTGTCTCCTTGGTGACAGTAGAGTTCTACTTGTGAAAGATGATTACATATTGATCAAATATAGCGACAATCCTAACAGGTCCTACAAGCTTGAACACGTCAGAAATGTAGCAGATGGCCGGCTTCAGTATTTAGTCAAGCACCAGCATAAACAGAATGGGATCACTCGTATTGTGTTAAAACCCCTTTTCTAAACCGCCTCTAATACTGATTACCCTTAGTCTCCCCCCGCAGCTCTGGAGTTTAGTGACTCAATTATTTCATTGTAAATTTTTCTAAGGGTACTGAACAGTGAAATGGTTTGTGTGATTTCAGCGTGTTCGTCATAATATGATAATTAGTCAATCTCACACACCAGCAGTGCACAACAGCAAGTGATTGCTTTGGAACAACACTAAAATTGGAAAGTGAAGTAGTATTTACCAGGGCCATGCCTGGACCAAGACAATGATTAACATGTTGATTTGGAGTTATATTTTAAATAATTTGGTTTAAGTAATGCACTTGATGTATTGGTCATGTTCATAGTGGGAAGTTACAGAACTTCTGAAGTGGTAGGAAAATGGCTATGCCAATGTTTCTTTTATACCAATTGTGTCAATGCCAGTGCCTATCAAGGAATGAAATAAAGTCCTGCTGATTCTCCATTCTTGTGTTTTGGTTCATTTTATTTATATATACAGAACCATACAAAAGTTAGGATACCTTCTCATTCAAGAGTATTTCTTATGTTTTTCAAATTTTCATGATGTAGAGTAATTGTAAAGCTATGAAGCTATGTGTTATTTCAAAACTATGAAATGACAAGGAATTATGTTGTAACCAAAAGTGTAAAGCAGACCAATATACAGGTGCATTAAAAAAATATTGTGGAAAAGTTTCCAAAATTCGAATCAAAACATGACACCTTATATTCTAGATATATTACACAAAAAGCAAAACATTACAAGCCTAAGTATGTGAATTTATGCACTCAATACCTCGTCTGGGCTTCAATTGCAAGAATTACTGCATCAGTGTGGCATGGTGGCAATCAGCCTGTGGCAATGCTGAGATGTTATGAAAGCACAGGTTGGTTTGATAGGGGCCATCAGCTCGTCTGTGTTGTTAGGTCCGGTGTATCTAATTTTCCTCTTGACAGTACCCCATAGATTTTCTCTGGGGTTCAGGTCAGGCTGGCCAATCAAGCACAGTAATACCATTGGCAACGAACCAGTTACCAGTCGTTTTGGCACTGTGGGCAGGTGCCAAGTCCTGCTCGAAAAGGAAATAAGCAGATGGAAGCATGAAGTGCTCTAAAATCTCCTGGTAGACAGCTGCAATGACTCTGGATTTATAAAACACAGTGGACCAACACCAGCAGATGACATGGCACCCCAAATATGACTGACTGTGGAAAATTCACACTGGACTTCAAGCAACTTGTATTCTATGCCTCTCCACTTTTCCTCCAGACTCTGGGAACTCGATTTCCAAATGAAATTCAAAATGTACTGTAATCTGGAGAGATGACTTTGGACCACTGAGCGACAATCCAGTTATTTTCTCCTTTGCCCAGGTAAGACGCTGGACAATAGGAAGGTGACACTTGTATTTCCACATCTGTGCGTAGTGGCTCTTGATGCATTGACTCCAGCCTCCACCCACTCCTTGCGAAGTTCCCTGAAGTTCTTAAATCGGCTTTGCTTGACAATCCTCTCAAGGCTGCAGTCATCCCTGTTGCTTGTGCACCTTTCCCTACCAGACATCTCCCTTTTAACTATTCATGAAAACGTCTTGTTACTGCACTCAGCCAACAGCCAGCCCTTTCAGCAATGACATTCTGTGGCTTACCCTCCTCGTGGAGGGTGTCAATGAGTGTCTTCTGGATAACTGTTAAGTCAACAGCCTTCTCCATGATTGTGGTTGTGTGTATTAAACAGATTGAGTTACTGAATGTTCAAGGAGTTAATTAGCTTTTTAGAGCTCATCTCAGGTTGACCTTTCTGTATTGTAATTTTTTTATTTTGAAATACTGGGGGTTTGAATTCCCTGAGCTGTAAACTGCAATCATCTAGAGTGAAACAAAAAGGCTTCAAATGTTTCACTTTTTATGTGTAATGAATCTGGAATATGAAGGTGTCACTGATTTGAATTTCAGGAAAAAAAGAACTTTTCCACTATATTCATTTTTTTATATGCACCTGTACATTTCATTTTGTAGTTTCCTCAAAGTAGCCACCCTGTGCCTCGATGACAGCTTTGCACATAGTAGTGCTGATTCTAGACCTGTGTTTCTCAACCCTGCTCCTGGATGCCCCCTGCCTTGCATGTTTTGGATCTCTCTGCCCTAACATATCTGATGTAGCTCATGAAGGACTTGATAATTAACTGATCATCAAAAACATGCAAGGGAGGTGGGTGCCCAGGAGCAGGGTTGAGAAACACTGTTGTAGACTTAACTTAATTGTCTGCTTTTGCTGCCAATCAACACGGACAAAAGGTGGTTATTTAAGTCCAGGAAAAGATGATGATGAATAATCAGAACTATTCTAAAAGCCTAAATCTTGTGCTATTAGAATACATTTTGGATAATAGAGAATAGAGAAGGAAAAATAACTGGTGACCACAGCAATCGAAAACGAACTCTACATTGGATGGCAATACAATGTTCACCGTAATGGAAATAAACATCAGGAAACTTTCCGGGGGGTAGTCTTTGATGTCACCAGTACCATTCACAAACAATTTCAATCGCAGATCAGACGAACAGAGGCTACGTTGCAAACTGCAATGCATTGGTTATCCTCAAAAACTGCTAGTTTACACGTTGCTAAAAAAGAGTGGCCAGAGAGCTTAAGCGCAGTCACACAAATTAAACTGTATTCACTGAACGATGGGGAATTGTACTAATTTTCTAATCCACGTTTGGTGGCACGTCACTGCTTTTTCTTGGAGACCACAATACAGTATTAAAAAATCCATGACCCGGAAGTACTCATTGACGCGTGTCCGGATCGGTCCGGCAACGCAGGACAACGTGAGTAACTGGGTAACGCATTGGAAGTGTAGTGCCATAAAATAGACCGCTGTATACAAACAAAAAACATTACTTTTTTATTGCCGCTAGCCGATGGTTACGTTATAGATTTTCTTTGTGTCTTATTAATGTGCTATTGGAAGAGAGTGCTTCAAGGGTTCTCGCAAGCAAATTCAGCTAACGTTAGCAATCAAGGTGGTGCAGTCCATTACTTCCAGTAAATTACGGCAGGTATTACAATGGAGAATCTAGCTAGGAGTGGCTAGCAAGACATTTTATAAAATGATATGTGCGTAGTATACCTTCCCTTGATCTCTTCACAGTGACTTGATTCTTTCATGCATAGCTACAGTAGTGAAAAACTACCTTGCTGTTACTACAATAACAAGGAACGTTACAATTATCTGGGTGCCTCCTAAAGTCTCACACCCAGTATCTTACTTTTTTTGTCTATCTTATCTTACTTCAGCATGGGCAGTGTGTTGGCTGCCACACCCCCCCATCCACCCCCTTCTCCAGGAGGTGGTGTCCTGGGTGGCACTGGATTAGTGTCAGTCCCCCCAGGGTTCTCCATGCCTCCTGTCTCTCCAGTCCCTCCCCCCGCTGCTCCCGGACAGGCGGCAGATGAATCAGAGAGCCCCCCTTCCAACCCTGGCACATATGAGGAGTGTCACCGCAAGTGCAAAGGTAATGATGTTGCCTGAACATCAGGCTATTACCATAGTTCTCTGGATCGTTAGTATTGAACATCAGGCTATTACCATAGTTCTCTGGATAGTTAGTATTGAACATCAGGCTATTACCATACTTCTCTGGATAATTAGTATTGAACATCAGGGTATTACCATACTTCTCTGGATAATTAGTATTGAACATCAGGCTATTACCATACTTCTCTGGATAATTAGTATTGAACATCAGGCTATAATCAAACTTTTCTGGACAATTAGTATTGAACATCAGGCTATTGCCATAGTTTTCTGGAAAATTAGTATTGAACATCAGGCTATTACCATACTTCTTTGGATAATTAGTATTGAACACCAGGCTATAATCATACTTTTCTGTATAATTAGTATTGAACATCAGGCTATTACCATAGTTTTCTGGATAATTTGTATTGAATATCAGGCTATTACCATACTTCTCTGGATCATTTGTATTGAACATGTTATCAGAGTAAACACAATTTCTTTGATACACGCTTTTCTGGCTTGTAGTTCTTTGCATCACTGAAAAGATAGATAAACTTACTTTGTCGGCTATTGTTTTCAGACTCCCAATCAGAGGAAAGTCTCTTAGGTTCATTTCTTAAATTCTGCCTGATACACACATTGTTTTTTAAAATATTTTATTTAAACAGTGGGGGACACAGGGATCTAGGTCTCATTCACAAATGTGCCCTGGGAACACAACCAAACAAATGGCACCAGTGCATCAAATAGGCACTAAGGCTTCCAAATATTAGGCGGAATGGCATCCAGTTGGTACATCTACCTGTCTGTCTTATTTCAGAAGTATTCCCCATGCAGATGGAAGGAGTGCGACTGGTGGTCAACAAGGGCCTTAGCAATCACTTCCAGGTCAGTTGGGGAACGGTTGTAAAATGTTCTAAATGCCGCCACATACTGTTAGTTATAGCTAATGTTTGATGGTCTACTTTTTGTTTTAGCTACTATCTATGCTATACTATATGTATCTGGGCAGTGCATGTTTCTGTTTATCAAAACGCTATATTATATTTAATGCTATATAATATTTAAGTGTTGTTTCTTAGGCATGACATGAATACATGGTCACAACGCTTAGTTGTGGTATACTGGCAATATATCACTAACCCCAAGTTGCATTTTTGTTCTTATAAACTGCTTACCAACACAATTGGAGCAGTAAAAAGGGATATGATGTCATAACTCTAATGAAGTCTCATATACCATGGCAATCAGGATTCAAACCGACCGGTTTATAACAGACCATATACCAAGGGTATGACATCACTTACATTTCTACTACTCTTATTCAGTGGATAAGAACACTTCTCAGCTGTGGTATATTTGCCATATACCACACACCCGTGTACCTTAATACTTATACTCCGGCTATCAACCAATCAGCTGTTAGGATATGAAGCATCCAGTTTATAAATATGTGTATATCTCTGACCCTCAAGTTGGTGATTGTGCTGCCTCAGATGGATGAGAACGCCACTCTGTTAACTGTCTACACTCTCTATAGGTCAACCATACAGTCACTCTCAGCTCCATTGCTGATTCTGGCTACCGTTTCGGTGCGACATATGTGGGGACTCAACAGACTGGACCTGCAGAGGTGAAATGCCACTTGTCTTGTCTGATAACATCACTCAGCCACTTTACCATACAGCTGTGTTTCATGACACAGCAGTTGTGATTGTTACCAAAATAGAATAATTGAAAAAGGAAAGCGAAAGCTGCACATTCTAGAGGCTATGACAAAGCTGTCTTCATCAGGGTATCATGTCACATTCTGCAGGTCACATGTTTATAGGTAATCTTATAGGAACAGAAACGTTTTGTGGTCATCAGGGATTTTCCTGCATATAAAACAAAAAAACTTCCGCCTTCCAAAATCAAGCTTCGCCTCTGTGTGTCATATGCTTAATAGCCTGCCAGCAATATACTGCAGCAAATGTGACTGTAGGAGGAATCATTTCATGCTGGCAGTGTTGCCTTATGGGTAGGTTTCCCCCAACAATAGGGCTGTTTTTCATGGGCTTGGGAGACGTTTCAGATGACATCTTTTAATAGTTTGTGTGAGAAACCAAGGTGACTGCTGAAAAGACAATTAGATTTGGTAACCTGAATTATATAAGCTACTGTCCCCAACAAAATGTTATATACAATATACAGTGTAAAAATATACAATTAACATAATTAAGTCACTAACACTATAAATATATGAACAGGAAGGTGCTAGATGAGCGCAAGCAGCATTGTCAAGTTGCCCACAGTTGAAGCATGTCGAGAGAGGGGCGTAAATGTGGTGTCAAGGCAAGGATGAGGAATAAACAACACAACGAGGCTGTAATATATAGGCCTACAGCTCGCATGCATCAAATTAACAAGAACATAGTATAACAACAAAAAGAGAACAAATATATTGACTGTGATTAATTCTAAAGCTTGATGGGTGATTTCATTTTGTTGCTCAATGGCAAAATGTTGTGGGGTGGCTCAGACATAATGAAGAGGGATGATATGCTCTGAATGCTAGAAGGCTAAATATACAGCCCAACAGCAACTATAGGCTGAATGCACTTGAATCCAATAAAGTGATCACATATGTAACATGTTAATATGTAAAGAATAGATACATTGTTTGTATTTTGGTTGCTCTTAGGGGAGAACATTGTAGTGTGCATTAGCTGCCCTACTAGATATGGACAGCAGAGCAGATTTAACACTAACAGTTTTTTTTAAAGTGTGTATCCAGATATTATATAAAGTATATCATAGGGGCGGTTTATATGATCACTCGTTTCTATCTGGTAGTAATTCCTTGCTGTGTTAATATTGTTGTATATGTTTTGCCACCAGTCATTCCCAATCTTGGTGGGAGACATGGACAACAGCGGCAGTCTGAACGCCCAGGTTATCCACCAGCTCACCCGCACTGTGCGCTCCAAAATAGCCATCCAGGTTTGTCATTGAGCAAAAGGCCACACTAGTTTATTTACAGTCAACTCAAGAAGAATTGGCACCCTTCATTAAATTAAGCAAAAGTGAATGCCAAAAAAAACAGCACAAAGCACAATGAGTCACATTTTGGACTGAAACATGAGGGGGAGCTGTATACTTTTATTACAACACAATCATCTGAATTAGTACAGCAGAACATAAGTTCTAAAAGTATTGGCACCCTTACAATCATCACTCCCCTGGAGTTGATAACTGCACTGAGTCTCTTCAAGTCAGAACATGTTTGTTTTTACATTCACTTTTGATCAGTTTCATGAAGTGTGCCGATACTTCTTGAGTGGATTGCAAATGAAACTTGCTGCTGACTAATCTGTGTAACATTTCCAATAATGCTGTTGTTTCATTTTTACAAGACTCAGCACCACAAGTTTGTGAACTGGCAGTGTGACATGGAATACCGTGGTAACAACTTCACCTCCGCTGTTACCCTGGGCAACCCAGACGTCCTCATCGGCTCCGGTAGGACTGTCTTCATCCAAGACTTCAGTGTTGGAATGTTATGTTTAAAAATTATCCATCTTTCCTACAAGTAAATGTGAACAAAGGCTTTATCGC
The DNA here is from genome assembly GCA_016801105.1 of Esox niger. NCBI lineage: Eukaryota > Metazoa > Chordata > Actinopteri > Esociformes > Esocidae > Esox > Esox niger. The sequence continues at coordinate 2,318 of JACXGJ010009831.1, read as the reverse complement.
TTCAGTATTGCTCATTTCCATGCCTTTTTACCATGCCTTTCACTGGTTATAACAGGCTCCTATAAACAGACTTGATCTTAGTCTTTGGACCTTGTGCTTTACCCATTTCAATACTGATTGAGATGCATTCTCAGGTATTATTGTGGCTCACTACCTCCAGTCCATCAGTCCTGCCTTGGCTTTGGGAGGAGAGCTGGTCTACCACCGAAGGCCTGGGGAGGAGGGAGCGGTCACCTCCCTGATAGGCCGATACACAGGTAAACCCTGAAGCACACTACAACCTGGCACCCTATTAGAGACAGGAGTTTGTAGACATGCGATGTCACTGAGAGTGATATGCTCTTGTTTTTTTTCTTTCAGGTCGTAATTATGTGGCCACATTGACATTAGGAGGAGCTGGTGCCCATGCGTCATACTACCACAGAGCCAACGACCAGGTACCTCTACAGGGCCTTCCCATCAGCCCCACCTCATCTCCAGTCTAGACCGCAACCGTCATTTAGATTTACTGTGAATCCCTGTGCAGGATGGTATCCAGTGACCCCGAGCAGCGTTGGGACTCGACCAATTACACAATCATGTCTCTGCAAATTGTTGAGTGCTTTGTGGAGTACCTCTGCACAGGCTAATGGACCACTCCTTTATGGCCGGGGGTTCTTCCACTGAAATAGTTGGTGCCGTGTAGCAACGTAGTGCCAAGTCCGCTGTTGTGTCTGAGAGTCTATAAAAGACCATCTTGTTGTCATTTTACCAACTTAGCTGCAGCTGGGGGTGGAGTTTGAGGGCAGCACGCAGACACGGGAGACGGCAGTATCGTTTGGCTATCAGCTGGATCTCGCTAAAGCCAACTTGCTCTTCAAAGGTAAGCCATGGTCTCTCCACATCACTGCTGTTCATTTGGCCCTTAGCGGTTTACTTCTTTGATCAGACTCTCTCTCTGTGTTTAGGTTCGGTGGACAGTAACTTGGTGATGGGGGCTGTTCTGGAGAAGAAGCTGCAGCCTCTGCCCCTCTCCTTGGCCTTGGGAGCTTTCCTCAATCAAAAGAAGAACACGTTTCAGTGTGGCTTCAATGTCACCATCGGCTAGAGTGCCGTGTACCTCCTCCAGCCACACACTGGGCAGTTGTGGGAGTGGCACTGGGACTGGACATGAATAGTATGTAACTAAATGATTCAGTGATATACGGTTAACTCAAGGGCAGGTGGTGGCAGAGGATGTTACTCGGTATCAAGGAATCTGGATTGGCCAAGCCAAACTGAGATTGTAGAACAACAGTGTTTCATTCATGGTATATGCTCCTCTGTATTTATTAGGACAGCGAAGCAGCAGTTGGCAATAGGTTAGCTCTGTACATTAGCAGTTTGGACTTGAGATCAGATGTTTAATTGGAGTCAACCGTATGTTGCCTGTTATTTGGAGGCAATTTCATGCAAACATCATAACCCCCCCCCAAAAATGCTAAGCTTTCCTGTTTCTATTTTCATAATTTAACTGATGATCTTGTTCACAGTCGTTTACAGGAGCAGTTACGGTTAAGTCTAGCCAAAAGGCACATCATATTTTTCAGTTAGCTCGGGATTCTAACAAGGTAGTGATGAGACATGATCTTCTTAAAGAATGGTTTAGGGGTTGTGATCGTCTATATTTCTCATTCATTATTATTCATCATCCACTTGAAAGTATTGTTCATTTATAATAATGTCTCAATTTGTCGACCAATCTTGAATCTAAAATGCTGTGTACATATGAAGCCAAATGTGCATGTTTTGCTGTTGTAAGTAAATGTTGAGGTTTGTGTTATCAAGAGTGCAGGAGCACATCAGATGATGCATGTGTGAACACGCTTCATATCTGTCCAAAATGTGATTAGAATGCTAGAATGATTAGTGAATCTGACTAATCGAAAATAAAGCTAATACTTTTGTAGCTGTCTTTTGGTAGTTTTTAAACACTGTGTGTGTAGTTTTGTGGCTAAGAAGAATAAAGGAGTTTATAGGATATTTACTTTATGTAGAAAAATATTTATTCTTGGTCAATAACATATTAAAATCAACACAAACTGTAATAAAACTTTGATGAACACTCTGAATTAAGTCCAAGGTGGTAGCTGTTACAACACTGCATACTGTTTCTTTACAAATACATATACATAATAAAGCCATCTGGGAGCTTGAGTCTCTGATTTCAGTTATATTGGGATAGGCAACATTCTCCTACTTGTTCAAGTCTCACTAACCAATAACTTATTTTGTGTGTGTGTGTGTGTGTGTGTGTGTGTGTGTGTGTGTGTGTGTGTGTGTGTGTGTGTGTGTGTGTG
>JACXGJ010009830.1:0-23347 GCA_016801105.1 Esox niger | reverse complement strand
GATGGCTCTAGCCATCTCTATGTGCTTTGGTTTCCCCAATTGGAGGCAGGTGTTTGTTATTGCCTCCAATTGGGGAACCTATTTATGTTGAATGTTTGCACACGGATGTGTGTTTCATTTTGGTTGTCAGCCGAAGGCTATAGTTCAACCAGTCTTAGTGTCTGTTTTGAGTTCGTATGTTTGTTTCTTTTGTCCATTAAAACATGGATTATTTCCAAAACAGCCGTTCTGCCTCTGCTTTTCTGTCCTCACACACCGGACACTATGACACGTGGCTGGGTCTTTCAGCATGACAATGATCCCAAACACACCGCCTGGGCATCGAAGGAGTGGCTTCGTAAGAAGCATTTCAAGGTCCTGGAGTGGCCTGGCCAGTCACCAGATCTCAACCCCATAGAACATCTTTGGAGGGAGTTGAAAGTCCGTGTTGCCCAGCGACAGCCCCAAAACATCACTGCTCTAGAGATCTGCATTGAGGATATGGGCCAAAATACCAGCAACAGTGTGTGAAAACCTTGTGAAGACTTACAGAAAACGTTTGACCTCTGTCATTGCCAACAAAGGGTATATAACTAAGTATTGAGATGAACTTTTGTTATTGACCAAATACTTATTTCCACCATAATTACAAATCCTACAATGTGATGTTCTTGTCTCACATAGTTTAAGTGTGCCTATGATGAAAATTACAGGCCTCTCTCATCTTTTTAAGTGGGAGAACTTCCACAATTGGTGGCTGACACAATACTTTTTTGCCCCACTGTATGTGAGACTTCAAACAAAGTGTTTCACTATAGATATTTGAACTCACAACCTTCAGGGTCAGCAGCATGACCAGTCTATTTAAATGCAATCATTCTCATTGTTCATAGTGTCCAGTTATCAAATCATATATAGATGTTTTACTCAACTAGACAAACGTGTAATATTGACCTTTAGATTGGGATCCGCACACACTCCCAAGCACACACGTACGCACGCAGATATATGGTGATTTTATTTCAACTGTGTGATAGGTCATATGCTTTTATAGGAGCAGAAAATTGGAAAAGGAAAAGGTTTAGTACCACCATATCTTGTCATGTTTTAGTATATCTGAAATCAGACAGGTTTAATGGTCTGCAATAACAATAGAGAGGTCATTTTTTATTTTACTTACCTTGAGATGTCCAACATTTTCACATTATTCCTCCCATGCTGTCTGTAGTGGTCTCCACTGCATCAAAGGGGCAGGACAACACAAAGAGAACATCAGTCTATGTGAAATTTAAAGTCTCTGCCTCATTAAGACTCAGCATGCCGATTCTTCATAACACAAAAGATCTCAACCAGAAAACCAACATAGTAATTGTTTTTTACCACTGGATACACTAAATCAACAAATATGCCCATGGTAAATGGTCACCTACGAAGTTTTCTTTGGGATCAGAGGTTCAAAATGATCCGTAGTTAAGCTACAGATCTGGTGTGGAATGGCAAAATAACCCTCTTCTTTCAAAATTTTAATAGGCCACGTTCACCTGCCAGTACAACTGTGATTGGTCCAAAGTCAACCACGTGTTTTTCATAATCCTAACACATGCGGGGAAAGAACACTTCCATAGACTGCCAGAACCGATAACCACCCTAACTATAAAACATGAAATCTCATATGACCATGTTCCCCCGAAAAACCTGCCTTTGTTGTCCATGTTGTCAACGCATATCAAAGGTTTTGTGCAGCAGGCCCAGTGATGACCGAATGTGTCTTGTTCGCTGCTGGTGAACAACACCGTATTCAAGTCTAGGAAACATTTTGGCTGGCTCGGGATAGCTAGGCTAATGAGCGAAGCGCCTGGCAACAGTTTATCATGCGCACACTGAGGTGTGACCGCACATGCATATCCCCCCTAAATGCCAAACAGGCTATTTGTCAAATCCCGCTGTGGGTGAATGATAGATGCACGACCAGACGATGGCTTTGTGTGTTGCTGTTTGCTCAAGCCGCTACCCTTTAGAGCCAATTTGATTGATGAGTAAATATTAAACATGTCCTCTCAAGCCATTGCAGAACCACATTGTTTGGTAACCAGGCCTGCGTGTTACAATGCCTGCTGACACACACACATTCACAGAAATACACACAGATACGTAAAAGCAATCTTTCATAAATCTACTCATTTACATAAACACACACAGACAGCGCACACATACTAACACAAGCGTGAGCAGCCAAATACAAACAGTCACATGTTCACCCATCTCTCATGCTTTAGTGGAAACAAGGAACAGATTGACAGATACAGACGGTTTTATCTTGTTAGCCACCTTGTCTTTCAAACAAAAGTCTTCTCTGCGGTCATTATGGAGAAACTTGCTCCATGTTTGTATAGAATATGATCGGGCCTCAAAGCCCATACTATTATTGAACACTAGATGGGGCTCTTGTTTTACTATTAAAAATACTAATTGAAAAGGGCATGAAAAGCGAGTAAAAGGGAGAGATTTTCAGACATTACTACATCAGTAATAAGGACAAGGCTGCCACCCGTTGTCTGGTTTGAGTACTACATCCACACCGTGCAGGTACTCAACGTGGACAAGCTCACATTCAAAGCTTTTCTTGTCCAGTTACTTGTGTCCTATGATGTTACTTAAAACGTCTTCTTCTGCTCATAATGTGAGTTCTCCCAGAATGGGAAGATTCATTGTGATCCAAAGTATGATCTGTTTTCCTTGAGACCTAACTACATAATGTCCTGTTGTTCGGGGTATATGGGACATATACTGATCAGCCATAACATAATGACCACTGACAGGTGAAATGAACAGCAGTGATCATTTTGTTATCATGGCACCTGTCAGTGGGTTGGTTATTTTAAGCAGCAAGTGAACATTCTGTCCTCAATGTTGATAAGTTAGAAGCAGAAAAATGGGCAAGTGTAAGGATCTGAGTGACTTTGACAAGGGCAAAATTGGCTAGACGACTGGGTCAGAGCATCTCCAAAACAGCAGCCCTTCTGGGGTGGTCCCGGTCTGCAGTGATCAGTACATATCAAAATTGGTCCAACGAGGGGTGGTGTACTGGCAACAGGGTCATGGGTGGCCAAGGGTCATTGATGCACATGGGGAGCGAAGGATGGCCCGTGTGCTCTGATCCAACAGATGAGCTACTGTAGCTCAAATTGCTGAAAAAGGGCACATGAGAATCAGAACTGACCCATGGAGCTATCAATCAATAAAAAATGTATAAAGCTTTTTCCATCAGCAGTTGTCACTAAGTGCTTTTACAAAACACCTAGGGTTTCAGGATGCGCCGGGTGAACATATTAAGAGTTCAAGTTGTTATAATTAATAAATGCATCTGAGCTGAGTTCACAGTCTATTTAAACCTGGTCCAGGTCAATAACATGACCAGATGGATAAGGACATAGACAACCCAGGATTGGGAAGAGGGGGTAAGCAGAGTGGCAGCTGAAATCGTCAGGTATAATCTTGATCTACAACACAACCAAAAGGACTTTGGACAGGAACAGCAACAAGTCTTTCAAGCCTGGTACTCCGGAGATGTGGGCCAAGACCTCATGTCCTCCTAAGTTTAAAACAGGGCAGGAGACAGGGAAATGTAGAAAATGCATTCCTTAGATCCACAAGGATTCATAGTGGAAATGAGAACTGACCCAACTCCCCCCCCAGCACAATAATAAGCAGCATAAGACCTTGGGGCTGAGACGGGGGGTCCAGTGACACTGTGGCCCTATACGAGGGAGGCCCCGGACTGATCGAGCAGATGTGCGTGCAATGATAGAACGTGGCCTGGTCTGATGAATCTGTTTTTACATCACATGGATGGCTGGGTGCGTGTTCGTCGCTTGCCTGGAGAACACATGGCACCAGGATGCACTATGGGAAGAAAGCAAGCCGGTGGAGGCAGTGTGATGCTTTGGGCAATGTTCTGCTGGGAAACCTTGGGCCCTGCCATTCATGTGGATGTTACTTTGACACATACCACCTACCTGACAATTGTTGCAGACCTTGTGCACCCTTTCATGACAATGGTATTCCCTGATGGCATTGGCCTCTTTCCGCAGGACAATGCACCCTGCCACAATGCAAAAATGGTTCAGGAATGGTTTGAGGAAGACAAGATGTTGACTTGGCCTCCAAATTCCCTAGATCTCAATCCAACTGAGCATCTGTGAGACATGCTGGGAAAACAGGTCCGATCCATGGAGGCCCCACCTCACAACTTACAGGACTTACAGGATCTGTTGCTAACATCTTGGTGCCAGATACCACAGCACACCTTCAGAGGTCTAGGGGAGTTCATGCCTTGACGGGTCAGGGCTGTTTTGGGGGCAAAAGGGGGATCTACACAATATTAGACAGGTGGTCATAATGTTATAGCTGATCCAAATGAATTATTTTCGTTCAACTTTCAGATGGTGAACAATTTTTGCACAGTACAGTACTGTATATAGAGAGATATTTCCACTTTATGCAATCTATGTTGATGCAGAAATTAAAGTAAGAAACTTTCCTTTCTTGTATCATATGTTTTATTTCACCATTCCAAATGTGCATACTGAGTAATTGGCAACATCACAGCTCATAACAATGAGAACATTAGAAAAAATCTCAAATAAACAAATACCCAACAATGTAAAATGCATTGAATGCAAAGTATTGTGAAAACAACTCCATAAAATCATCTCTAAAAACAACCAAGATTCACTATAATTAATTCTTCATTTATTTAATTTGTATATTCGTACTAAAGTGCAGTATGATTTCAAAGTCCCCTTTAATTTAAAGTTACAAATCATTTGATATTCTAAGAAATAGAATATTTTAATGTGATTCCCATCATAGAGAATCAAGCGCTGCATTGCTCTTCCTTGGTTACCAAATCTTTCCTTAGTGGTCTCCTATCTCCCATGTGACTCAATTGCCTACAGTAACCCAATCTCTCAGTAACTGACCTAAAAGTGTAAGGAAATTCAAGAAAACATTCTGCATAAAAAGTTAATGGATGGATCTAATATTAAAGAATGTTAGAACCTCTGGATCTCTTTTGGTAGAGCTCTGATAGCGTAGATGTGCTTTTCCGTAAAAACGTGTGCTTTACAATTACATATGGAAACCCATTTCCTGTAAATGTATACATATTTATCATAATGTCTTATATTTCATTGACCTTTGCTCTGAGTGATTCTCAGATAAATGAGCCCTGAGATAGTTCCTGTTTAACTGAGTAGACATTTCCAGTACAGGGTAGGTACTGCTTGTCTTTCATTGTTAGCAGAGTCTTATACAGCCTATTGTTACAAGCTATACCCAACCCTATTCAATGTAATAAATAGTTACAAGCATCTGATTCAAACCATAGCACTGATTCCAAAACCCAGTGTGTGACAGAGTCAAATCAGAGATGAGATGAAATGGTTTAAGACAGTGGTTCTCAACTCCTGAAACCTGAGTACCACCGTTTTTTTTTTTATTCTAGCCCTTCAATAAAGGATTGATTTAGACCTGAGACACCAGGTGTATGCCATTACTGATGAGGTAGAATAAAAATGTATAAAGTAGTACGCGGGGTCCCTGGGTTCTGTATTGTAAACCACCAGTTAAGGAGATGTGCGCCATGAAGGCTACATCCGGTCCAACCAGTCAGGACAGACGGGACAGTCACGGTAGATGCGCTCCAATTGTTCCTCCTTCAGCTTCACCAGCTTCATCTGCGCAGGTCCAGTATCACTGGTTACAAAGCATCCATTACTGCCACCAGAGTCAGCCAACTGGTTGTGCGCTCAGAAACCGACATGAGTGGGATAGTCTGTGTTGAAAGAGTGCCTGCTTCCCTCAAGGCATGTTCCTTTTGCTCCTAGGGGCAGCGTGTTTGGATTGGGAACTCCGTAGGAGGGCATTTTGGTTCCGAACACTTCTGGGTCTGCTCCTGGCTGCCCTATCATGTCGGACTTCCCTCACTCGGTTCTGGTTGACCTTGGCTGTACCAGGCTTGTGTTGTGAGGCAGCCAGTTTGGCGGCCTGCCTCTGCTTGGCAACCAGCTCAGGGAACTGCTTGGTGTACAGAATGTCTGTGTACTGCAGCTCTGGGGTGATAAGGTTCTGACAAAGTGTTTTGGTGAGCCCAGCCAGCCCGGGGTTCAGATTGTAGCCCTGGATGATAGCCGCCCCATACTGGAAAGGCTTGAGCCCCACATCCTTCACTTGCGACGGGTCTACCGCACCACCATCCTGCAGGCAGGTTCTGGCTAGCTCAGCACGTCTTTCCTGTAGCTCGTTCACCTCCCGTTTCATCTTCTCGCTCCCCACCATAATGTCCACGCGACGCCAGAAGGTGGCATTAAAGTGCAGGTACAGTCTCCAGTCGAGGGCGTTCCAGGCCCGGATCTTGTCGGCGGTTTGCGGGGAGAGCGTGTGCCGTGTCCGCTCGCTCCGGCTGTTCAGCTTGAAGGATACAACATCATCGAGTGACCAGCAGAGGGCGTGCTTGAGCAGGATCATGGACTCGTCAAAGTACTCAGAGATGAGGATTAGGTTGAAGTCCTGTTCGATAGCGCTGATGGTCAGGGCGACCCGCGTCTCCAGATCTTCAGTCGTCTCCGCAGCAACATTGTTGTCGAAGCCAAAGTCAAAGGTCAGGATGTTACGGGCATAGTGGTTGTTTGAAACGGATGTGTTAAAAGTCCGAGAGCCATTGTCGAAAAAGTCATCCAGGCTCTTCATCTTGTTGAAGGCTGGTATGCTCTTGTAATAGATGAAAATAGACTCCATCATGGCTACAGGGTTTCTAAGAATGGAGAAGTAAAATGTGTCTTGGGGCATCACCTTAGCAACCTGTAGGAAACATCAGGAGAAGACCAAAACAAAAACACAAGGTCTTCATGAGATGCCATCATGGTAAATTATAACATAGTATTTTCTTTTCAATTTGGTTTATATCCTCTAAGAAAAGAAAGTAGACATCCCCTCTGCAATTTCAACATCCCTTTGACCTATGGTGGAACTTACCTCTGCTCGTTTGAACCTCATATGGTTGCACATGACGTGGAACTCCTTGACACTCCCACTTTTCATACCCTCCACAAAGTGCGAGGCAAAGAAGTAGGGATAGAACAGCTGGCTGTGCTTATTCAGTGGTAGGGCAAAGGTGAGATTCCGACTATCCCCGTAGCGATACAAGATGTTCAGGATAGTGCTGCTGGCTGTTTTGTGAGTCTTCAGGAAGACTATGTGGTTCTTGCGTTGACAGGTGGAAGTAGTGTCCTCCGGTTCCACAGTGCTTATCGGCCCGGCGAGTAAAGATTCAACGTGGTTGCCGGAGGAACCGCGAGCGCGGAGGGGAGCGGTGCCCGGAAGGGCGGGACTGTTGCTGCTTTTCGGCAGGTTAGTTGAGTAGTGCTGCAGAAGGCTGCCAGGCAAGGTGGGTTGTCCTCTGCTAGCAGGATGACCTAGTGCCCCATCTGGCCTGAGCGCCACAGACCAAGGAACTCCCAAGTGCAGAACATTATTACCCAGTGTGACTTTACTCAGGGCTGCCTTTAATGCTACAACCTTATCCCAGGCCTGTTTCCTTGGGTCTTCGACCGTACTGAAAGGGTCAGAGAACTCGGTGACCTTCCACTCCTGGCCTGCCTCCTCTCTGCCGGGCTGATACTCCGCCAGCCTCTGTTGTTCGGAATCTCTGTTTTCCAGAGATTTCCCATCCTCCTCTACCACGGGGGAGGGCAATGAGCGCAGGCGTTGCCAGTCCCAGTGCTCCACTGGGGGAGTTCTCTGGAAGTCGATGGTGAAGCGCACATTCAGAACCTTCTCACTCAACATCTTACTGTTCCTGAAACCAAACAGAGCGGTAGATATTAGTTAGCCAATCACTGACGCCACTTCATGAACCAAAAAGGAACATCAAGGCTTATCAGTTCCGATGCCAGCAATATCAATGAGTGCGAGCCGACTCTAACCTGGACTGCCAGACGACTCCTAGGATCTGGATGGCCACACAGAGCACGGTGAGAGCCACGAGCACCAACCAGAGAGACTTTAAGTGGCTGCACAGCACTCCCTTCAGCCTCCTGCAGGGGGCAGAGGAACCACAAGAACCACATGAAACAGCTGCAGAAGCTTCAGGTACAGAAAAACGACAGATAGCTGGACTGTTTCAATGGCAATCTATCTCATCGCAAAATGACACTTCATGGGAAACTATATAAATCAGGACAATTAGACATCTCATTGTTCTCTACTAAGCTACAGAATGATCTCTGCACTATAGGTTTTTGTGAGGCTTACTGTCTGTTTAGGATCGGTGAATAATATCGGTTTGTATGTACAAGGTGTGTCTGAGGGAAGAGAGAATCTCAATTATTCATAATAATATAGTTGCACCTCAGTGAGTGGAATTGTGATTATCCACCCATTGTTCTACTATTCAGGCTACACAATTTACCATCCATCTTTTACATAGAAAGATCTGATGCTTTTATAGAAAACATGATCTGTATGCTAAAATATTCAAGAATATATTCAAGCAACTCTAATAACAAAAAACAATGTTTTGCTTATGTTAGGTTTAGGGCAAAATTTTCAATTTGGATTAGGGTTAGAATATGGATATTGTTTAGGGTTATAGTTGGGTTTAGGATTAGTACAAATAAGATTTCTTTAAGGTCAATCAACATTGGTGTTCCCATAGACATACAAATGCCCAGACAAAAGACTGGTCAGACATTCTCGATACATGTGTCCAAACTTATGACTTGTACTGTAGCTAAGTAAACATGTGCGTGTGCATGCCCACATCCACAGCTGAAACGTCACTAGCCCACTGGATGTGAATGCCTATGGCATAGTGATGCAGTGACATTTCCCTTTGGTTTAAGGGGCCTCCTGCTCTAATTAGGGCAATTAGCTGCCCTGTTTGATTCTGCCCAATGAATTTGCGTCGGCTGAATTGAAGGAAAAACAACAATTCTCATTCACCCTTTCACCCTCTGCAATCAGATTGTGAGTGTGTTTGTCTGGGCACTTGTTAATAGGCCGGCTGTGCGTGGCCTTCGGATTGCAGGCCTACATAAGAAAGAAAACACAGATGTTGGTGACAGTGTTCATAGGCATCTTTGCGGTGTTGAGAAGGTGCCATTCCTATACTTAGGTTTTGATGTACATGTACATTTGAAAATGTGTGAATAGAAGATAGAATGTGTGTGTGTGTGTGTGTGTGTTGTTGAGTATCACGTGCGGTGTAAATGCAAGCACTTGTGACTGTAAGCACTGTCAGTGTAGTACACACATCCAGCCAGGTGGGGGAATAAAGCATGACACACAGAACCAGAGGCAGCTAGCTATTACCAATCGGTCATCATCAAAACCTGGGATGTCAGTGCAGATCTGACAATTAAACAGGCACACCACCACAACTAAATAACACTGAATTTTACCCATTGTCCACCAGCTGCCCCACAGGAAACAGCAAATGTGAACACCAATTGGTCAGTGTCACATTTGGAGGGGCAAAAGTCAAAATACCGATCACTACTACATGACTAAACCCTGTTGATATATTTGATGAGACTTTTTTGCTACTTATTTATGTATTGTGGCACTCATTATAACCCTGTCACTGTAGTAGTCATGGTTAAGGTTTGTTCTGTTTTGGTAGGACACTTACCCCTACGCACTGGTACCTCATGATGTTCTCCATAAATTGCTTTGCTGTTAACCTAGTCCCCGGTGTTATTACACAGCAAATTCAAGTGGAGGTTTCTGCTGCATATTTCTGTGAACACTGGCTGGTCACCACAACAGACACAAAATAGCCTACACAATTTTACATGTCAAAAAAGTGAACGTATGTGATGTGATGTGTCTAATGTGAGCTCAGGTGTGGATAATAGCTAGATGCACTGGAAAATAACAGATAAGCCGAGATTACAACACAAACTCTCCAAGGACTAGCTTGTAAAAACTAAAATATATTGATTTAGATGTGACTGCAGACACTGACGTGAAAGCAAAATCTCTGTCACTAAGCATGCCGGAGCAGCAATCATTCAGCAAAGCTTGATAGCATGACTGCTCACCTTTTCTTTACAAACGGTACATACAGCTCCGGAAAAGGTTAAGAGGTCACAGCACCTTTTTCTTTCTTTTCCAAAAAAGTCAAAAAGGAAGGTTTTGAGTGAGGAACAGAAGGGTTCAAATCAAAGACCACTGCAAATTGAATGCTTCTGTTCCTCACTCAACTTCTTTTTCAACTTTTTTAGAAAGGCATGAAAAAGTAGCAGTGGTCTCTTAATTTTTTCCAGAGCTGTATATTACCAATTCTCCAAGGGTATGCAAATGTTTCAGCACAAATGTATGTTTTGGACATGCTTGCAAAAAAGAGGGGGATTGCAGTGTCCAGACAAATATAATGCCTATGATTATAACCAATACTGCTTACATTATATTTGCTGACAAGTTTCTAAAAACCTGTTCATTTTAAAATCATGAACTGTTAAAAAAAGTCTAAGAAAATAATAAGCCATAATCACAATGGAATGAAAAAAAACGTATTCCACTAAACCATCAACAGATATAAAGCTTCAAAGAACAATATAGAACTTTTAAATACACAATGTAGGCTATGAAGTTTTGTTTTCAAATGAGTATGAGAGCTGGAATCAGAGCTGGAATTCCAAACTGCTAAAAAGGACTGTATTGTAATGTATTTAAGATACATTGCATAATACATTTTGAGAACACTGCTTTTGATTCTGTAATTGTGGTTGCAATATTTTGTCATTTTGAAAAAGTGGGTCATCTAAAAAAAGTTTAAAACCACCGTTTTAGATCATGGACTGGATAGGTAAAGGCACAATGCGGTCTAGCCTGGATATTCATGCTGATGCTCTCATATATCCAAGAGAGAGCTTTTTTCAATTAGATATGTTATAGGAAACTACAAAAACAGTTTGTTGGGATTCTCACAAGAGAGTCTGTTCCATTAGACCTATGTCTAAACTAATGGAAATTACAGGGGGTAAAGCTGCTGAAAGGAACAACTTCTCTGGTGATCTTTCACCCCAAAGACATTCCTCGCTGGCTCCAGCCTGCCTTTAGGTGAAATACAATATCAGTTCTGGATTATAACCCAATTAGTTTCCCATTTCATCAGATGTTCAGAATAGTAATGACAAACACATTCTATCATCTCACTCCACTCACCCTCTCTCACTCTCACTCCTTCACCTTGAATTAGGATAATCTTTTAGTGACACATACCCTATGTTTACTGACTCACTGACTTAGATACAAGCCCTACTTCGCCAAAAGCTAGACAGTATGTTTGCTAAGCCACATAGTCCTGAAAAGTATTTGTTAGCTGTGGTTAGGCTTGGATACAAATACTCTGCATGACTTGAATCACAACCCAAACACACACATTCTCTGAACACAAACCACACTCTATAAACACTCAAAACACACGCACATACATTCAAGCAAAGTCTGGCAGCTTCCTTTGGTGTGGCAGTTAACGATTTTAAAAAGTACAAAAAAATCTAAGGTACCTCATAAGACAGCTCATAAGGCAACTCATTTACACCCCTGTAACCCCTTAATACAATAGCTGCAATATAACTAGCCCATTGGCCTTGTCAAGCCCTGTGGTCACTTCCAACTCCCCTGCACTAAATAAAAAAAGAAAGCAAAAACATTCCTCAGTTCTACACCGCACACCCAGTCACAATGGAAAGGCAGACATGTCTCACTAACAGGAAAACCACGGCACCATAGACAAAACGTTCACATGAGAAAAGGGGTAGTTGATTTAACAGTTGCTATACTAATAACTAAATTAGATGCCTCAGTTCAGGGCTCAGTTAAACTAAATCTGCATTGTACTATGCTCTTATTTATAAAGGTCAAATTAATTCAAAGTCTAATGTTGGCTACTATGACAACTACCTAGGTGATCACCATACAGGTATGAACCTGGCCATGGGATGAACATTGGAAATGAAGACACTGTGCACACATTACCACGGTTTTAATGAATCCCAGCCTTAGTCACATAAGTCACTGGATGGACTTCAGGTAACATGAGCATGTGAGACTGACATCAATACGCGGCAGCTAACAGTAGGCAACACACGTGAATATCATCTGGATTGAATTGTTTCTCTTTAATCCAGATGCTGTCCTTTCATCAGAGACCATAGTCAATGACTCTGATTGATTAAATGATGACAGATCAACAGGCTATCTTGGCGTGGCACTTATCACAGGCTGGACAATATAACTCTTCAAAATTCACCCACACTTAAGAAAATGCCAAAGAACGCTGGCTGAGTTGGAATGCTAGAGCGATGTCATTGCAATTCAATCGAACCTTCGCCGAGCCTCTCCTGGCGTGATTAGGTGTGAAACTTGAAAAAAACGAATAATATATATATATATATATATATATATATATATATATATATATATATATAAACACATTTTGAAATATGGTATGATTTCCACAGGCCATTATAATAAGGTCATATTAATATACTGACCTCCATGACGAAGGCATTGAACTAAATATCACCCATCATTTACCTGTTGGTTTGTGGCCTCTTTCCATCCTTGCCTTTTATGCTTAAAACTTTCCTGCCATGATCATCATAGCGTAAACCAAATTCGTAATTCTTTGAACACACTTTTAGGACCCGTGGCTATATCTAGATTATTCAAAAAACATCACCAACATTAAAGCTAATTACACTCCATTCTTGACTGGCGGTGGCACGTCCATTGCTTTGCTAACTACTTGCAGACCCTCTGGTGAAGAGTAACGCGGAGATTGTGCAAATCATTTTAGCAGGCGTTCTTCCCTTCAAATAATTCACTATCACCTTTTCAGACATAGGAACTACTAAATGGTATCTAGCAAAAAAGCTTCTGCAACATTTGTAAGATAAAACCTGAAAATAAGGACAGCTATAGACAACTATGTTTTAATCATTTATTTTAGTCAGAAGAAAGCTTGGATTTTATCACGTCCGTTCATACTATAGCGATGAAAATGTACTGGCGTTTATACACGTTGCAGTACCCTACGTATTGTGAAAACAAAACTTATAGCCACAGTAATACATCAGGCCAGTCTACAGGCCAGTCTACACACATTGCTCGTCATGAAATAAATGAATGAGAATTTCGGATTCCGCGGGGAACTGACAAGTTCGACGCGCTATTTTTTCAAAATAAAAGTATTCCGCAAAACTAGCATTACTGCCGGGACGATCAGAACAGGTGTAGTGCCGATATCATCGCAATGCCGGAAATCCCCCCACCCTTCTCGATTTTCATTGATGAGACTGGTTTCCTTGTTGAGGGGCCAGTTTCGACTACATATTTCACTGATCTTCGTAGCAAAAAGCTTTCATTGAATTGTGTGTACATCAAGGCTGCAATCCATGACCACGTTTGGCTGCGCATCATTCGAAGACAGGTTATTCGCTTGGAAAGACACTGCCTGCAGTTTTCGGTTGGCTATTAATATCAAGTGTCTTACTATAAACAAGTCGTTGGCAAAATCTCACATTTCATATAGTACTAAAGAGTAAGGATAATAATTCAGCGATCATTTAAAAAAATAAATTAAATGTTTATTTCATTTCATTAATTAAATTCATAATATGCCCCTATTGCAGCTACAAATTCAAATTAGGATAAAACATATTATTGGCCGGGGAGGGGGGGGGGCATTTCTGGAAGGCCATTTTCCTGCCTACCGAAATTACACAAATTACACATAAAGTGTTTGACTCTAGTCACAATTCTAGCAAGTTTGGGGGGAGGGGGTCATTTCGGCAGGGGGTATAATTTTGAATTGTAGTTACCATTGGAGCAGGGTTACTACTACTTAGCTTTCTTTGGACGATGATACTAGTCACGTAAATATCAACTTACATTTTTGTTAGAGTTCGCCACGCAGTTACTTATACCTTATATTCATTAGGGAATATTGGAAAGACTATTCAGTGCTCCGTCCCCTAACCTAACCTATAACATAATTTTGAGGAATACAATTGTTCTTTCAAGTGTGCTGCACTAAGCAGCCGCTGTCTTCCTCAAGGAACCAGGCATTACCCTTTGCATTTTCATTATTGATTAGTTTTATGTGTATTATAGCAAACAGCATGCTAGAAGTGCTCACTGAAATGCCTACATGTTGTGTGCATGAATGCTAGGTGTAATTTATCTCGCTTTTTATGTTTGGTCTATAATGTGGCTTCGGTGCTGTTATTATATGGTTTAACCATCAACAGTTTTTTTTATTAATATAATGTAACACCCAATGATCTCATATACTCCTCTCTTCAGATGCACTTTTGAAATACTTGAATCATCCCCTGCAAATCCTGGGCCACCTGCAGACACCTCTATCTCAGCACAGCCCAGTGATGTAGCATCAAGTGCTCCGTCCCCTCTACCTCAACACAGCCTGTGATGTAGCATCAAGCGCTCCGTCCCCTCTACCTCAACACAGCCTAGTGATGAAGCATCAAGCGCTCCATCCCCTCTACCTCAACACAGCCTAGTGATGTAGCATCAAGCGCTCCGTCCCCTCTACCCCAACACAGCCTAGTGATGTAGCATCAAACACTCCTGTCCCCTCTACCTCAACACAGCCCAGTGATGTAGCATCAAGTGCTCCATCCCCTCTACCTCAGCACAGCCTAGTGATTTTGCATCAAACACTCCTGTCCTCTCTACATCAACACAGCCCAGTGATGTAGCATCAGGCATCTACAAAAAGGCTGCGCGAATAGACCCTACTGACTGGCCATCTGTTTTAACTGATAAGGTAAGAACAGAGTTTGTTTTATCAAACCGTATCAAATAAAAAAAACATCTTAAAGTTTCTGAAACAAAATGACGGGAAAAGCATGATTATTCCTATGACAAGGCAAGTAAGGCTGTAGAACAATGCTACATTAGGCTATACAAGTTTTCTGTAACATTGTTTTTTTCATTTAATACTCTTATTTATAATGTATTTATAACTGGGTTTATGTCACATGTTTCCTTCTTGACTTTTTTGTTTCTAAAATAAAGAAAATCTCTAAGACATGAAGCTATGCCGTTTCTGCATGAGTGTATGAACACAGTTATTGGTGGTGTAATTGGCTGTGATGCAAGGGGCAAGCTAAAATCTTGCCTAGGGCACCAAATTGGTCAGCGCTGGCCCTTGTGACAATTAAACCCGTTTCTAATATTGTGGGGGACATGTCCCCTCTGTCCCACCGGCTCCTACGCCCTTGATTTTAAATCTTTTATCAATACCTTTTATAATATAATCACCATGTTTCTGCATTTGTATGGTGGACATCTTATAAATGTCTCCTTTTATTTAAACAGTTACAAATTGTATTTCACATCATTGGATGTCACGCCCCATATTTTAAGTTGATGAAGTTTTAGGTCAGAGGCCACAGAGTGAAAAGCAGAAGGAGGGAGAAGGACCTCCTTTTTGGGGAGAAGCAGCAGATATCCAGTTGATAATGGGGAGGCTTCCTTGGTCGGTAGCGAGCAATGGGACCCCTTTTCTGCTTCCTTGTTCTCTTATTTTGCTTGTTGAAGAAAGGAGAAAAAGCACATCCACATTATCTTTAAAGGTATTTTACTGACAAGCTGTTTTGTGGAAAAACAGTTACTTAAGATCAGCATAATACTGAGATACACTACAGCCAGCAGTAGATAATAATCAGACCTTGTCACACCCCAAATGGAAGACTCATTCATAATAAGCAAAAAGATGCAATATCCCACAGCATTCAAACTAAACTCTATATATACTGTGATCAGCACTATAAACAACTCCACAAGTAGATTCACACACACCAACGCACACGCAGTTGTAGTGAGTTCGGAGCAGTAACAACAGTCATATTGCCAACGTATTAAGCTGAGCAACAGCAGGTTTACAGAAAACAGCTAAGATCAACAGACAGAGGTCATGGAGTCCATAGACATGAGGAATTAATAAAAGGGCTTTTTAACAAAACGCCTCAGGTTTCCTACAACTATAGAGACATCTGGAGAATGGACTGCCCTACCCTGCCTGTTGAACAGCTCCACGCCTGCCTGTCAGCCATTACACACACTTTGCCTACATACATTCCCAGAACTTCTTAAAGTGCATTACATTTTTCGATACTTGAGGCGCTACACACACTCACACATGATCACACTTGCACAAAGCATATATTCACAAATGCACATTCAGTAGGGTGTGAATCGCACCACTGATGGAACTGAACAAAAATGTTGGAAATAAACAATAAAAGTAATAAAAGTTTCAAGGTTTTATCAGTCAGTTCTGAGGACTCCTCGGAGGTTAAGGCCTATGAACAGAATGGAATGAAAAAGTAGTAAAGTCATATATTTAGGATGCTTTAAAGGTTGAATGAACATTAAACCCCACAGACAATTCGTTTTTTAAGCATCTTATATCGATAAATTATGAAGTCCCTTGGGAAACTTGGATCTATGAGCAGAGTGGAATTGAAATTAAACTTGGTTGTATTCCGGATGCTTTCAATGTTGATTCCGTTTAAAGTAATAAAAAACACAATGAAACAGCTGAGGCAACTGCATTTCAATACCCCTTTTCTTTTGAAAGTTATGCTGCCTGCAACTTCATCCAGCATGACTGGTTTGGCAGTGGGTCAGTGATGGTCTGCAAAAGCACATCCTTGGAGGGTCACGCAGACCTCCATGTTCTATTCAGTGGTACCCTGCCAGCTTTTCAGTTAAAGAACAAAAGAAACAGTTGAGGCAATTGCATTTCAATACACTTTATCTAACGAGTTACGAAATGGTACAGAAAATAGCTTAAAATGATTTGCATCTGCAAAACTGTGAAGTAGTGTCATTGCAAGCATATTAATAACCATATAATTTAGACCATTGTAATGGAACAGTCACATGATATGCACATGTGGCTTCAACTAGCACAAGATAGAATCACTTTGTTCTCCAAAATCAAACAATTGCAGTGCCAGTTGTTGAGGAGGTCACTGACTTCAAGTTCAAATTTCAAAAATAAATTTCCCTGGCACAATATTCTTCTTACACTGAATGCCTCCAAGTAAAGAGAATTATTCCACTGGCTCACATAGCCTATTTTGAATGACCTAATACGTTTGATAGATGCGTGGAAGCGTTAGTTGTAAACATAAAAATAAACATAAAAGTCTAATGTTGCTAGATCGTTTTTGTACCTGGTGTGCTATAGAGGAAGGTCGCACTGACAGTGGCTCTGCCTTCACTACATAGTTTTTTGCTTAATAGCCTATTGTTTATATTGTTTTCATATTTTGTACATGCTGCATTTTTGCTCATACAGTATGATCGATTAGCTCTTTTGGAGGTTCATTCATCACTGAATACATACTTTTCCTCTACTTTCCGGAGCACTTGCTGTGAATCCTTTGTCCTGCCGCAGGTATGTTTACCAATACGCCAAGGGGGGAAAGAAGAGAGGCAACTGTGTTGGGATCCTATGTAGATCTCAGACGAGATACTGCAATCTGCCAATACTGAGCATTTTGCAGTATCCACCATTACCCAGCATACTGCAATCTGCCATTACCAGGGTGTAAACATGCAAAAATATTCAATCCCTGGACCATAAAATGGACAAACTACATGCATGGATTAACTTCCAGTGGGACATTGCGAACTGCTGCATGCTGGTGTTTGTTGAGCCCTGGCTAGACTAATGACTCGGCCACTAGCCCAGTTGGTTTTTCCAACTATCGACAGGACAGAACTTTGGAATCAGGTAAACCCAGGGGTTCTGCCTTATGGTTAACACTTGCTAGGGTGTGGATATTGACCATTGTATTTTAGAGATACGGAACAGATACAAACCCCTCCTCCGACCCTCCATGGCCTCCATTCTTCTCCCAACCTACAGACAATGACTAAAGCAGGAAGAACCGTTTTTTGGGGCAGTTGAACGCTGAAATTAGGAATTCATTTCCACTCTCCAGGACTGCTTTGAAACAACAGATTGGCAGATGTTCCGTGTTGCACCCGATGGGGACATTGATGAATACACTGTCTCAGCATATATCTCCAAGCGCATGGATGGTGTCGTCCCAAGGGTCAATGTGAGGACATTCCCCAGCCAAAAGCCCTGGGTTAATGGTTATCTGCTAAGCTCAGAGCTTGGTCCTCTGCCTATAGTTTTGGGGACCAATCACAGGATTTGTGTAGGTGGTTGTGAAATTCTGTCTGTACAATTAAAAGAACAGATAACTTTAGTTCTACAATTACAGTTCCATTGTCTACTTTTGCGATCCCTTTAAAAAAATATATTATATTAATAATTGAAAAGCTTTTATAACCAGTGATGGAATTCAGCATTTTTCCCGAAACTCCTCTCGTTTTTTCCATAGCTTATTCATCACTAAACTACGGGTCTGAACCTATACACTGGACCTATACACAAGTGTTTCAATTAACACCTATTCGTAGCCTATTTACTAGGTTAAAATGTTTTTTAACACCTCTGGGTGTTAGGCCTTGTGGATCTATTGTTAATCAATTCATCTGGTTGCCTTTTCACTATCCATTAAGTGTTACTGTTCTTTTTGTACGATTTAATTTTTGTGTACAGTTCTGGTTACAGACTCTCTCCACTGCCATACATTCTTATTTTGAGTGTAATTCATTTGCCAAAAAAGAGAAATAAGCACATCAAACAAAGTTGAAGATGAATTTGTCTGACCAACTTTAGATACCGTGATAATATCGTGAAAATCTGAGCCACGGCTGACATGAGGAGAGCTTTAGAATAAGGGAACCAGGGCCAAATGGTATTCCAGGCTATGTTCTCAGGGGGGTGCCGAACATCTAGTGGAGGTATTTACCTCTATATTCAACTTCAGTCTTCTATATTCGACCCAGTCAGCAGTCCCCACCTGCTTCAAGCAGACCAACATTGTTCCTGTACTGAAGAAACCTTCCATCACCTGCCAGAATGACTACCACCCTGTAGCACTGACCTCCATCATCATCATGTGCTTTGAGTGGGTTGTCAGAACCCACATCTGCTCCACCCTTCCTGACACCTTGAAACCCCTTTCAATTTGCTTTCCGCTCCAAATAAGCTACAGACAATGCCATCACACTGACGACAGACAATACCCTCTCCCAGGAGTCATGCCCCTGTAAACATCCATGGAGCTGAAGTGGAGAGTCTTCAACTTCAAGTTCCTTGGTGTGTTAATCAAATATAACCTCACCTGGTCCAGGCAAGCAGACTCGGCAGTAAAAAGTGTCTAAAAGGGACTTTACTTCTTAAGGAGACTCAAGAAGTTTGGCATATCTGCAAAAGCTCTCACCAACTTTTACAGGTACACCATTGAGAGTATCTTCTCAGGATTTATTACTGCCTTGTACGGCAGCTGCTCTGCTGCTGATCGCGAGGCCCTCCAGAGGGTGGTGAAATCTGCGGAGCAGCCATCTCCCCTCTACCAGACACGATGCCTTAGGAAAGCACGGAAAATCATAGAAGACTACAGCCACTGCTGCTGTCTGGTAGAGGCTACTGGAGCATCATGGTACGCATTTCCAGACCCACAAACAATATTGCCAGTCCCAAGGCCAAAAGGCTCCTCAACTAGCAACATTAACCATTTAAAATGCTCTGATGATTTTCTATGGAAATTCAATATAGATTAGCATATTTGAATGTATAATTCATAGGCATACTACTCTTACATGTATTATATTTCTATCCATATTTACCATATACTCCATTCTACTCTTTGGAATACCTGCTATTATAGATTATTGTGTAAATCTTTTGCTTTATTTATTGCTTACTGCGTAGGTGTTGTGTGCCATGTCACAAGAAGTTCATTGTTCAGAATGACTGTGTTATTCGGTGCATTTGATATATGAAATAATTAGACGTTGAGCACAACATTGCTTAAACAACACATTTTTAAGACTGGGAAAATTCTATGAAAAGATTTTGGGAGGGTCTAGTTGCCCTTTAATTCAAATGAGTTTTAATTTAAAACCTGGCCACAAAATTTGATAAGGCCTTCAGCCTTCCTGGTGATAAAACTCCATTCAAATCAATTCCACACTGACCACAAAGCACAGACCACAATAGGCCAAATAAATCTCCAAATGGCAAAGTCACATGAATCACATGTTTAGAGCCCATAGTAATGCAGTTTGTAGTTTTTTGTACAGTTATGGTTAAAGACTCCATTCAAATCAATTCCACACTGACCACAAAGAACAGACCACAAGAGGCCACTGAATAACGGAATGGCAACACACATGAATCACATGTTTTAGTGCCCATAGTAATGCAGTTTGTAGTTTTTTGTACAGTTATGGTTAAAGACTCCATTCAAATCAATTCCACACTGACCACAAAGAACCGACCACAAGACGCCACTGAATAACGGAATGGCAACACACATGAATCACATGTTTAGAGC
The DNA here is from genome assembly GCA_016801105.1 of Esox niger. Lineage (NCBI taxonomy): Eukaryota > Metazoa > Chordata > Actinopteri > Esociformes > Esocidae > Esox > Esox niger. Next base: position 2,843 of record JACXGJ010009830.1, on the reverse strand, counting down.
CCATAGTAATGCAGGCAGGATCTCCAGACTCTTATTAATCAAATGGAATCATGCAGAGTCTGTCCTGTACCAGGTCCAAATCACATGAGCCGAATCACATTGACCAAAGCCTGGACAGGTGAGCACCCCGCTAAATATTGGATCTCTATTTCTGAGACAAGATATCTGACATTTGGCATGCTGACTAACCACACTGCACACAAACAGGCGTTAGCTGACTTCTTCAGAGAGTTGCAGGAAATACAAACAATTATTTTCATGAACTGGTTTAACTGAACCATTGTACCAGACTGCTGTTGTAGTACCATTTCAGATCCTCTGTGCACTCAGACAAAGCCTGAAGACATTGAACCTTGTTGATGAGTTGGGGAGCGTACTCTGCGGCAGCCCCAAGTCACAGATAAGCTCTTTTGTTTCTTTCTTTTGAACAGTTTTACCTGCCGGTTGTCCAACACGGCTCTAACCTCATCCCTGTAGGCATCAGCATTGAAAATCAGACATGCACATGCGGGCCAGCGAGAGTACTAGAACTGTCAGTCCAAGCAAGATGATGAAAACAAAATACAATATTATAATATTAGTATTCCTTTGACCTACAGTGCATAATGATAGTTTGTATTGAATAAGCTAAAATAAAATAAGTAGAGACAGAGTTACTGGCATGTACCTCTTTTGACTATCTTCCATCCTGGCACTAATGCACTACTCGTCATCTTCAGTTGTTAATTATAATACCCTTCATACATCCAAAGCTCCAAACCAATGCTTTACTTGTGAGGATTGAGTTCTGGTAATTTTTAAAACATTTTGTTAATTTATTCCTGTCTTTTTTAAGGGCACTCAGTGCAGAGTATGTTTGATTCCCTGGCTTCGGTCCAATGTACAGCTTCACAGTCTGAATATTAGTTTTGTTTGTCTTAGGTTACCACCACTATTGAGCTGAGGATCTTCTGAATATTTTTATTAATCTGATACTGCAATCTTAACAAAGTCTCTTTTACATACATTTTGAATTTACAATCGTTCTAGCCCTCTCCCACACCACAACTAATAATGCTTGTCTGAAAGAAAACATGAAATGTACTGATTACATGTATCCTGTGGAAACATCATAAAGTATCTGAATACTTCTTCTACCTGACACAAATCCAGCCTTGTTTGTCAAGAGCAATGTTACCTGTTACCTCCATTTCAATGTGTTCCTGCATGTGGCTTGTACCCTTTAAGCATCCATTGGTTGTGAGTATAGGAGGTTACTAATTAGATACAGTCATATTACCAAGGAATATGCAAGAAACCAGACACCACTGTCGAGTTATCAGAAGTGTGGGAAAGCAGCTTGGCCTGCTGGGTTACACATAATATATGGCTGTGCTGGTGTGCTAGCTAGCTACTTCCCTCCTCGTAAAGAGCTGGGCGAAGAGCTGCCAAGCGGACAGAAGCAAAGGACACTGTCTAGATCCAAACGCCCACAGAACATTTACATTTGACATTTTGGACATTTAGCAGAATTAGTGCATAACTAAACTGAACAAAATTATAAACGCAACACTTTTGTTTTTGCCCCCATTCATCATGAGCTGTCTTTCTCTATGTAAACAAAATGCCTATTTCTCTAAAATATTTTTCATAAATCTGTCTAAATCTGTGTTAGTGAGCACCTCTCCTTTGCCGAGTTAATCCATCCACCTCACAGCTGTGGCATTTCAAGATGCTGATCAGGGAGCATGAGTATTGCACAGGTGTGCCTTAGGCTGGCCACAATAGAAAGCCACTTGAAAATTTGCAGTTGAACTGTATTGGGAGGGTCCCGGGGGTCCAAAAACCAGCAACATGAGGTGATGGTTGTGGATGAATGGCACAAGAATAGGCCTCTGGATCTCGTCACGATATCTCTGTGCATTCAAAATGCAATCAATTAAATGCACCTGTGTTCGTTAACACACACCTACCCATACCATAACCCCACCGCCACCATGGGCCACTCAATCCACAACATTGACATAAGCAAACCCACACGACGCCATACACGCTGTCTGCCATCTGCCCTGTACAGTGAAAACCGGATTCATCAGTGAAGAGAACACCTTTCCAAAGTGCCAGACGCCCTTGAATGTGACCATTTGCCCACTCAAGTCGGTTACGACGTCGAACTACAGTCAGGTCGAGACCCCGATGAGGATGACGAGCATGCAGATGAGCTTCCCAATTTTTGCAGCAGCTCATACTCATACTCATGCTGTCTGATCAGCATCTTGATATGCCACACCTGTGGAACAATATTTGAGAGAAATAGGCCTTTTGTGTACTTAGAGAAAGTCTTAGATCTTTGAGTTCAGCTCATGGTGAATGGGGGCAAAGACAAAAGTGTTGCGTTTATAATTTTGTTCAGTGTAGATGTGATGTCAACATATCACACTCATGATCAGGCATTTTCCCTCAAGGTATTTTTCAATAAGTGCCTATTGGAAAAGTGCATTTGATTCATTTATTTATTAGAGATGAATAGTAGAGAAAGGAGATCAAATAGAGACATAGTTGACTTCTGGTTCTGGCAAAATATTCAATTATAAACCACAGTAAATCACAGTAAATGTCCTTGTCCCTCCGGTTTTGCCTCCAATCTGGACTAGGTTTAAATAGGCTCTGGGCTTAGCCCACATACATTGAATTATTAAAATTTGGACTCTTAATATGTTCACCCGGCACAACCAGAAGAGGACTGGTCACCCCTTGGAGCCTGGTTCCTCTCTAGGTTTCTTCCTAAATTTGGCCCTCTTAGGGAGTTTTTCCTAGCCACTGAAGTTCATCACTACTGTTGTTTGCTCCCTGGGGTTTAAGGC
>JACXGJ010009829.1:0-23349 GCA_016801105.1 Esox niger | reverse complement strand
CTCTCTCTCTCTCTCTCTCTCTCTCTCTCTCTCTCTCTCTCTCTCTCTCTCTCTCTCACAACACTAAAACATTAACAAAAATGAAACACAAAAACATTAGTGATGCAAACAAAAGTTAAATACACACAACAATTGAAACAACAATTGAAACATTAATAAAAACGCTGTATTTCAGAAAACAATCAACTAGTCACAACACAACCACATTAAGTGACAACACAACAGCAGGACACAACAGCATCTGTCCACAACATTTGCAGCAAATTTAACATTAATGTTAGCTAGTTTATGTTAACAATCTTAAAGGCAATCTAGCTGGAAGTGTTTGTATTTGTGTTAGCTTGCAATATAATTATGCCAATGAGCAGTATTGTCTAACAATACATTTATTTCATATATTCTGCACAGTAGAATATATTATAACATTTCTAATATTAAAAACACAAATGAAGCAAAACAACTGCACAAACCAGCACAAACGATGTCAAATTTGACTATTTTGACTCAATTTTTAGCATATTGGGAGGGCTGAGTGATTTCATCTCCAATCAATAAAAAAATATACTGAAGCAGCACAAACAAAAATGTTAACAGAACAAACCACCACAAACTAAGCTTAAACTAATGAGCCTATTTTGACTAAATTTGGAGCATGTTGGGGAGCTGATTGATGTTTTCACCAATAATTCAATGTCTAATAGATAAAACACAGAAGCAGCACAAATGAAAATTTTAACAGCACAAACAAGCACCAACCAACGTGTTCGTTGATTTCGGAGGATGTTGAGGGGCTGAGTGACCCCAGAATGACCTACACTATTTAATTTAATATTTTAAAAATTACAGCAGCACAAACGAAAAGTTTAACAGCACAAACCAACACAAATGAAGCACAAACAAATAAGACTATTTTGTCTCAATTTGAAGCATGTTGGGGGGCTGAGTGACATCATCACAATTTGGAGCATATTGGGGGGCTGAGTGACTTCATCACCAGTAATTAAATGTCTAATTAATATAATACTGAAGAAGCACAAATGAACATTTTAACAGCACAAATCGGCACAAACAAAGCATAAACACAAATACTACTGATGATTTAGGAGGATGTTGGGGGGGCTGAGTGACCTCAGAATGACCCACAAAATATTCTTCCATATCTATAAAATGATAGCAGCACAAACGAAAATGTTAACAGCACAAACTAGCACAAACGAATCACAAACAATTGAGCCTTTTTTGCTAAGGTTGTGCATTGGGTGAGGGGCCAACTTCACGCAGGTACAAAACTTTTGCTGACTACAATATTCTCTTGTCTTTTTGCTAGGTGAAAAAGTCAGTTATTGTCACCTATATTGATTGTTGTTGTATCAAAGTCATTCACGAATGACAGTTAAAACGGCCAGTGGCAAAAGCCATAAAGTTCATAGATGCTATTTGTGGTGGAGGAAAACATAATAAGAAACGTTACTTAGTTCAAGACAATGGTTAATGGTGTCTGACGAAATATTGAAAGTTGGCGTGATGGTAATGCATGACAAAATTAAACAATGTCAAGAGGTGTTAAGAATGATAATGTGATAAAGGTGAATGTGATATGTTAATAATATTAATGTGATAGAGGCTAATGTGATACGTTAATAATGTTAATGTGATATGTTAAGGTTGATGTAGAAATTGAGGAGGAAGTGGGAAGAAGAAAGGTGCCGAATAGAAATTAAGCTGCAACAGGCTGGGGAGGGGGAGTCATGTACCACAAGTGCTGCAGTAACAGGAAAAACAAATGTTATTGGTTAGGGGGGGCTTACCTGGGATCCGCGCTTCATGAGCCGAGGCAAGACAAGGAGGAATTTGAGTACTCATGCCCTAGCGAGTAAGAAAGAATGTATAGGTAGGGGGTAGATTAGGGACGGGGCGGGAACTAGAAAGGCTATAAAGACCGCACCGAGAGGAAGTCACTTTAGACTTGTTGGTAAGCTTGTCTCCAGATATATGTCGGTATAGCCTCATCACCTTTTTTTCTGGCATTGGCTCAGTAAAGGCTTTTTTCTGGCAACTCGACCATGCAGCTCATTTCTGTTCAAGTGTCATCGTATTGTGGTCTTAGAAACAACCACACTGTCTTTTTCCAGAGCAGCCTGTATTTCCCCTGAGGTTACCTGTGGGTTTTTCTTTCTATCCTGAACAATTCTTCGGGCAGTTTTGTTTGAAATCTTTCTTGGTCTACCTGACCTTGGCTTGGTATCAAGAGAACCCTGAATTTCCAACCTATTAATAAGTGATTGAACAGTACTGACTGGCATTTGCAAGGCGTTGAATGTCTACTTATATACTTTTCCATCTTTATAAAGTTCCATTACCTTGTTATGCAGGTCTTTTGACAGTTATTTTCTGCTCCCTATAGCCTGCTTAGTGCCTAGTCCATGTGAGAGATAAAAACTAATTTACTATTCATACACAGACTCTAATTGCAATTTAAAAAGCCAGAGGTGTGGGAAATTCACCTTTAATTGCAATTTTCACCTGTGTGTGTCACCTTGTGTGTCTGTAACAAGGCCAAACATTCAATGAAATGTAAACATTTGATTAGGGACATTTGGGTGATTTCTGTTGTCATTATGACTTAAAAAGGAGTCAAACAACTATGTGAAAATAAATGGCTTCATATGATCCCTATCCTCAAATAAAATACTTTTGCATGACCAGTCATATTTTCTAAATCCATGCCAAAATTTCACTATTTCTGCCAGTGTTTGAAAATGTATGAGCATGACTGTATATCATCAAGGTAAAATGCAGGGTTACAAAACAACACTATTACATAGTTTGACCTTATAATAATCCTAACCAAAAATGAAAGAAACTAAAAATGAAAGAAAATCATGACATACAAGATGTATTGCACGATGCTACCATTGCTTAACAACATGGTGTGAAATCTGTGGAAGCTGCCCGATTTGTGGAAGAGTGAAGCATTTTCATGTTGTTGATGGTTTCCCGCCAAACCTTTTGCATGATCTTCTAGAGGGTGTTTTTCCAGTTGAATTAGCTGTGTGCTTGAAGGCACTGATATCAAAGGGATATTTTTCACTCCAAACCCTGAATGTGGCTATTAAACAGTTTCCATATACATTTTCAGAGAGAAGATATAAAACCCAGCCCATCGCAAATAACTTTTCCTCCAAGGGAACAGTTGGAGGAAATGCTCATAAAAACTGGACACTTCCCAGACTTCTGCCACTATCGAGGGGATGGAACTTGGGAGGTTTTAATGAACTTAGATATAGTGGAATTGTCATTGTCCTTTGCAGAGGAGTCAGTGTACTTTTTTGAACCCAAGTTCACACAAAATTATAGCAAAAGCAACATTACAGTGAGCACTACCCTGAATAAATTCTAACTTTTGGTCAATTATCAGATGGGTGAACAATGCGTTTCAAAGAACAATGCGTAAAGAACAAGTTTTTCAAAAATGTTGTGTCACGCTCACAGATTCAAGAAAATTAAGCTCTCAGACACCAGAAAATTATAGCCTTCCATTTAGCTAACATCAATCTGTTTAAATTAAGTGAAGTCTGTGATGTTTGCTTCATTTCCTGAAAATGTGCAGAACTGTTTCTATCACAGGAATGCCCAGCATGGCACAGGAATTCCCAGCAATGTCTACATGGCTCGCATTAAGTACAGTTGGATCCTGCTCAGGGCTCCCAGATTTCAGACAAACAGCACAGACCGTTTTGATAAATACAAGTGTAATATTTGTCTGCAGACTTATAACGAGCATCTTGGAGGAAATGTGCTCTGTAGCATCCATTTGTCCAGCCTCTAGGTCACCCAATTGTCTGAACCTAATGTTGTTTACCCCATGTCACATTACAGAGTCAGAGGCAAACAGCTTGTTACACTTAAACGGTGGGCTGAGCCCAGAGTCTATTTAAACCTAGTCCAGGACTCCAATTAACAGCCATGCCACCACCCACCACGACATTTGACAGTGAGTGTAGCACAGCAGACACAGATATTGTCGACTGCTGGAACATCACCATAGCTTAGAAGACAGCAATGCCCAGAGTTATTTCCCACACCTGATTTCTCAGTTGATGTTCAGAACAGACTTAGAAAAGGAGATCTTGCCACTTTAGAAATACAGTACACGTATGACTACATCACAATATCTGAAGCATGATATGCTTAAAAAAATTGCTGAGTTCAGCTGAGAACAGTTTCAAGGCTTTTCCTGACAATAAAGAATTTAAAAACACTGTAGCTGCAAAACACTGATTAGCAAGCATCCGTGCATTACTGAGCCTGGTTCAATGGTGGTAAAAGAAGCAAATGCAGAGGGGATTCATCAAGCAAGAATTTTTCAACAGCCAAAAAGAGGTAAAGCAAATTATCTGCTTAATTTACCTGAAGGACATGATGAAACAAGTCTTTAAAATGCCAGAAAAGTTCTCACAGAGGAAATAAAGAAAAAAACGACCACACTTCTCACAAAAGATTAGACAAAATTCCCATCACGCAGGAGACGGTCAAAAAAGAGCTTACTATACAGAACACGGTTGAACTATGACCAGCACTTTTCACAGAGAGACAGGTAAGCTACTTTTTCTGTCCTGAAAAGTGCCTCAAATACCAATGAACACAACAAATTCACTTAGGATTTATTGATACAAATCAGTATTTTGTGTTGGTTAGAAAGTAGTGCATGCACTAGTCTGATTTGCCTATGCCATTCGGCATTTGAATTTGTAATTAAAATAAAATAATATTAACATTTTGAAAGCTACACCCTCCTCCTACCATGACTTTTCCTAAATAGGTATATATTACATTATTCCATTGTCAGAATTCTAAACTCACAAATAGAAAATTATTTGGAGACTATTTACCTGTTTCTTTTACCCGTTTTCCGACAAAAGCACACACCACTTAGCATTGGTACCCAGGCAAACGCTAATGGTACACAGGCACTAATCACCCCTCCCTGAATGATGTTTACATGCAAAGCCAACATGTAAACAATGCACAACCTTTCCATTTCTAGATCATTGAAACATAATACAAACAGTATAGGCTACTCAACAATTCGACACTGTAGGGTCTGAGCATTAACAACTACAATATGAATGTACGTTTCATTAGAAGTGAATTTGCCTAGATACTGAGATTAACAGAAACGTCTCTGTTAAGATTCTCCTTGTAGTATGCGCTCGGGTAATCACAGGAATGTTGACATAGACCATTTGGTGTGGTGGTTACTGTCTTGGCTTTGCTAGGCAAACACGCCCCTCACATGCATATAACAACTGGTTAACCCCCATTACAGTGAGGAGAACAGAGAAGAGTTTGAGCCTGTAACATCATGTGCCAATAGACTATCAATATGCTGCAATAAACATTGAATACTCTCTCCCTTGACAACCGGGTACGCGAGTTATTATTACGATCACTATATGACATTTCTAACAACATCAACTCAATAGCCCCACTAGAAACCTCAGGAAATTCCTGCAAAGACAACCTGTTTTGTAGCCTATTCATTTGGAGGAATGAATTTTTGATAAATTATTCATGTCACCTATAGACTAACATTATATGTCAATAATCGAGGAATGGAAAGGTTGTGCATTGTTTACATTTAGGCTTTGAAAATATTTAATGGGGTGATATAATGTCATACAGATACTTAATATTTGTGGAGAACCCAAGGTGTGATGTTTTACTTTGAAGATTGTAGTGTTGGTTTATTTCTAGGACACATTGGACCACTGCTACACAGTATTAAAGGATACCTATTGGATGCCTTTCGCTCTGTCTCCCATGCAGCTCTAGGAATCACGGACCACTGTTATGTTCACCTTATCCCGAACTACAGGCAGAAATTATAATCTGCTAAGCCTGAGATCAAGTCTGTAAAAAGATGGACCAATGAGTCTATTGGTGGAATTACAAGCCTGCTCCATTTCTACTGTCTTTGAGGGTGCAGCCACAGACCTACAAACTCACTGACACTGTGATATCTTACATCAGTTTTCATCATGACGTGTGTGCTGACAAATAACGTCCGCACATACTGCAATCAAAAACCCTGGTTTACAGCAAAACTCAGGCAGCTTCATCAGTCCAAGGAGGAGGCCTACAGAAGTGGAGACAGAACCCAGTACAATCAGGCCAGAAACAGACTGACAAGGGAGTCAAAGCAGCAAAGAAGAGCTATGCTGAAAAACTGGAAAAAACTTCATAGCCAATTACCCCTTGTCAGTGTGGAAAGGCATGCCAGTACTCACCAACTACAGGAGGCCATCCCCCCACACTGCTGGATCTCAATGACTGGCTGACGAGCAGAATGTTTTTTATTGTAGGTTTGAGATGCCCCCATTCACACCTCTCCCCCAGTCCAGCACCATCTTCAAACAGTCACCTTCCCCCCTCCACCCTGTCACCTCCACTCACCAACCCCCCCCACCTGCACCAACAATCTGTGAAGAGAGTGTTTGGCAGCTCTTTCCGAGGCAGAAGTCCAAGGTTCCTGGCCCAGACAATGTGTCACCATCCTTCCTGAAAGTTTGTGCTGAACAACTGGCCCCCATCTTTACACAGATCTTTAACAGATCTCTGGAGCTGTGTAAAGTTCCCTCGTGTTTCAAACGATCCACAATTATCCCAGTTCCCAAAGAACCCACCATCACTGGATTGAATGACTACAGACCTGTGGCCCTCACATCTGTGGTCATGAAATGCTTTGAAAGATTAGTGTTGGATCACCTGAAGGACATCGCAGGCCCCTTGCAAGACCCCTTGCAGTTTGCTTACCGAGCTCACAGGTCTGTGAATGATGCTTTCAACATGGGACTTGTAAAGGACTTGTATTACCTGTTCTGTTTATCATGTATATATAGATGGTCAGTGATTCTCCCGTTACCTCAAAGTTTGACTTAAAAGTATTCGAAGTGAGTAGATGGTACGTGATACATTCATGATGACATTGGCAGAATGGTAATTCCTGATTTAAAATAGACGTTTGGATTCATAATGTCAATTTTTGAGGAATTGAGAGGACCACGCAACACAACGTAACAACATCCATGACTACACCAGTCAGGAGCCATTCACCAGGGGAGATCAGGGAGAAGAGGGGAGTTGTGTTTTCATTTACAATTTCCCAGCAAAGCCCTATTATTTATTTTTGTTCATTGTTATTATACTTTAAGGACATTCTGTGGTTTTATTTCAGCTAATTTGAAATGTCTGTGAAATAGCGCTTTGTAAAACACTACCTCTATACCACCAAAAGATCATTCTTTACTTACCTTTTGTCATGGAAAATCAACCACTCTTTACTAAAAACAAATGCACTTCAACTCAGGACTTCGTGAATCCAATAGACTTTAATAAAAATCATACAATAATGACAGACATTAAAGCCAGGTCCTTCTGCAGATACACCCCCAATGTTCTGAGTCTGGACCATGGCTTTTATACAGAACTTTCACAAATTACGCCATCTGACTTTGTCTAGTTGGCAACCCCCCCAGGTGGGGTGCGCATCTTATCTTCTACCTCCCTGAATGCTCGTAATTTGCAACAGCAATTCACAATTCTCATGGTTCATACTTAAGTCATGTCCATCATTGTCCACAAAGTGTTACGGTAAACTCATGGGCCACACTCAGGTCATCTCTTATCACAGGGTACGCTTTATGACTAGCTCATGGGCCTCTCTCAGGACACCCCAACAGTGGATATAAAGGCAGTTAACTTTAGAAACGCCACTCCCTGGGCTCAAGGTAATTGCCTGCTCATGACTATCTCTCAGCATAAGGCACATATATATTATGATGAACATAGAAATTGTCTGTATGTGTAATTCGTCCTATCCCAGAAATCATTTACAGTGAGTGTGGATTCCACATTAATATGTTTATAATAAAACTACATGATTGAACATTCCACATTAATATTTTCATAAAAATAACTTATGCATTTTATAGAAAAATCCCCCACACTTTCTATTTAGAACCTACTTGTCACAAGGCTGGGGGCATGACACAGGCGCAGAGACGTACAGGTGGTGATAATCCATGTTTTATTAAAGTAAAGAAACATACTAATAGCAGCTCCTGTGACTTTGGGTCAAGTGAAAACAACGATTACAAACCAAAATGATCCACACTAAGTGTGGGCAAACATTCAACATAAATGGGTTCCCTAACTGGAGGCAACGATCTACACATGCCTCCAATTGGGGAGACCTAACTACATAGAGATGCCTAGAAGCATCTTCTTTTGTCCCGTCCTGACTATGGCCCCAGCCCAGTGCAGAGATGGCTAGGGGCATAGCCAGGACGTGACACTACTGGCCAGTGAACAATACCTTTAGAACAGATTTAAACAACTTAATTAGACAAACCACCAAATTCACTACACTTCCAATTTTTTCCATATTCTTATTTCAAATCATAATTCATAGTTGTTTTTAAGTTGGTGTGATCTTTTAACAAAACATTTAAGTAATGGTCCCACTGTCACGTCCCCTCCTCCGCAATCAGGTGAAGGCGGGTCTTCGCATCCCTGAGCAGTGATCGCGCACCTGTTCGTCATCCACTCCCACACCTGTTCACACCTGATCAGGTGAAGGCTGGTCCTCGCATCCCTGAGCGGCGTTCACACACCTGTTCCCACTCGCCTCATCACCGGATATCTACAGATCCCCTGCCGGATCAATGGTTTATGCTCGCATGCCATATCTCGCACTCTACAAACCCCTCGTTTCGTTTTTCCGTGTACCGACCAATCGCCCGTCCCGACTATTCTGCCTGTGCCCTGCCTATACGTCTGCTCTCTGCGAAGTTCAGACCTCGTGCCAGACCTCCTGATTACTGTACTGCTGCTGCCCGCTCATTTACCTTCTGCCGGTCCCTGACTACTCTGGCTGCTGCCTGCCTGTACCGTTGCCGCCGGTTCATGAGTCGACTCACTGCCCGTCACCGGCTACTCTGCCTGTCAATCCCCCTCTCCTACCCAGTCCGCGCTTGGATCCTTACCTGTAACCGTGACACCCACCATCTCTTTAATAGTTCAGTGTAATTTTTTGTACTGTTGTAGCCTGCTAGCTAGGGCCCAAGATAATAATTAAACTGATGCAGTGTTCTGTCTTGTCCTTTCTCCTATAAAGACGGTGTGGCAGACCTCGAGCTCAATGCATGGAGACGAATGGGGAACAATCATGTGAAGTGAAACCTCCTACAACTTTTCCCTTTGGCACCTTTTTAGTTCCAGTTAACAGATTTCTAGCATAACGGACATTTTGTTTGGGAAAGGCGTAAGGGATGACCACCTTGTTATGTCTGGAACACATATCCAATCCAACAGTGAGACAGTACAAAACACAACATGAAATTGAATCATGGGCCTTGTGCCCAACAGCAACAGATCTGAGGCAGAGTCGCTTACTACAGAAGAAGATGAGACTGTGTACAGCATCAAGACTGAAGCAAAGAGGCCTTTTGGGTCAAAATCAATGGACGAGGACAACAGGACTATGTGCCAGGTGAAGGGAGTGGACTTTGGAGTAACTTCACACTTAAATTTTGACTTTGACATGTATTGGGATGTAGGTTGCGCTATATCAGGTCAAATGGACTGGGAAGTCAAAACTTGTAACCAGACCATGCTAGCTAAATTAAAATCCAATGGGAGTGAAGTTAAAATCGGGATGTGTAAAGCTACATAGAAAGGGTGAAACGAAAATTCAACCAGAACAAAATAGAAAGACTCCGTGGGAAAGCCCAAACAATTCCCACCAACCAGGAAAACAGCAGTAAAAATAACTGATCTTCCTTCTGTGAAGGAAGCAACAACTTATTGACAATAGGCCTGAGCAGTTGGCCCCAATTAACAACACGACAGCTGAACATCTTAGGAAAGCACACATGGATCCATGCCAGCCACTGCTGACCGGACCACGACCCTCCAGCACAGGAGGGCATTCATCAGGAGTCCAGCATGGGCTCACAGAAGGACAAATCTGGCAAATCAACACAAGAGCTGGGAGAGCCGGTGACCTCATCTGCTGCCTTGGTACGATAGTTGCGATCCTGGTCAGCCTACTGAATGCTGTACATTTATACCTGGTTACAACTCCACTGTTTCTGACTGAGTTAATGAAATGTATTCAAGTTTCCCACCAGGCCCGCAATGATAACATCACAGGACCTCTTTCCTGGATGGCTGGTCTATGGGGTCAGTATTGTTGGGTAGCTGAATGGATTGGTATAATCATTATAGTCATAGTGGCCATAGGCCTGTTAGCACACCTCCTATGTGCCAGTTGTCAAGTAGCCCTGAATACAGTGTGTTAAAAAGAATGATCAGTTTAAATTCAGACACTGAAGATGAAGAATTTGAAGGATTCGTGGTAGAGGAATAAACTGAAAAAGTGAGTGTATTGTTTTGTATTTTATGTGTTACAACTGAACAATGTTGAGAGTTACTGTGAAAGAGTTAAATAAAGTTTGACTTATCTGAGTTTTGTTTCATTTAATACGCCTTATAACCTGGTGCGCTTTATGTATGAAATAGACACGTTAGCAGTCGATCATTGATGTTGCGCCTTATAACCCGGTGCGCTTTATAGCCCAAACAATACGGTACCTACTGACACTGATCTACTGATACTGATTTACTGATGCTCACATATACTGACTGCCTCACAAGTCCATGCTTAGGTAAATGACACACATAGTTAACTCAGAGGGGGCCTTGGCCCAGTATGGCAGAACCCGCAGGGCGACTACGATGATCAATTGATGGACCCCGGAGGAAGAAAAGGATCCACTCTTAGTATAAATTGAACAATGATCTTTATAACCATAACAACTGTCTTGATCGTCAGTGTTTGATTATGCTGTAAATAATTTAAAAGTAACTATAACTACACTATAACCTCCTGATACTTGAGACCAGGTAGTTTTGACAAAAATAATGTATTTTAATACTGGCATAAATGTATTTGTTTTATTGTCCCTAATGGGACAAAAGGGAGGAATCGTAAAGAATACATTTATTACCATATCCTTATTTATCCATTATTCTGCAAATTAACTGTAATAAATGGACTGTTTTTGACTAGGCCTGAATTTGCTTTAGACTTCATGGTTGCCATGTATAGAAGAAGACCTAGGTCAGCATGCCCTGCTGTGTTTAAGGCTACAAACGAAGGCACCAGGCCTCAAACCTTATCTAAGGCCCTGATCAGATGGCTCTAAGGTGAAGTTGCCTGTATCTCCTCTGTTTCTTCCATTTGGGCAGACCAGAGACCAGAGGTAGCTCAGATCTGGAGGTCTGTTAACTATGACCTAGAACTATGATTGCCATGACAATGTAGAGTTCTATCTTGTTTACGATTAGTATGATGACTTGTTTTTTGTATGTATCATATGGCATTCGAGATAATATGTTTAGGAACTGACAAGAAGGGGTATGATGAGTTGAAAGCAATAATGTAAGAGTCAAGACAAATCTGTCAAGACATTACACTGTTGGTGTCTGTACTCATCCTCTGTCATGTTGTGATTGTTCCCATGGATCCATGTAATTAAACTTGAAAGAATCAACTGTTATACAAACGACTAAAGTTTTAATTTTAATAAATCGCAAACATTTTCCATATTCCACAGACTACTCTACGTCCTGAAACACCTTGACTCTCCAGTGACATATGCAAGGATCCTGTTTGTGGACTTCAGCTTGGCGTTCAACACCATTGTCCCAGACATTCTCCACACCAAACTCATCCAGCTCACTGTGCCAGCCTCAACCTGTCAGTGTATAACAAACTTCCTGACCAACAGGAGTCAGCAGTTAAGACTGGGGAACAGCACATCCAGCCCCGGAACAATCAGTACCGGTGTCCCCTAGGGTTGCATGCTCTCCCCACTGCTCTTCTCCCTCTACACAAACAACTGCACCTGAAGAGACCCATCTGTCAAACTACTGAAGTTCGTAGACGACACTACGGTCATCAACCTCATCTGGAACAGTGACGAGTCTGCCTACAGACAGGGGGTTGAACAGCTAGTCCACTGGTGTGGTCAGAACATCCTGGACCTTAACACGTTCAAAACTGCAGAGATGACTTTGGACTTCAGAAGGAGCCCCCCGACTCTGCCCCCCATTGTCTTTTGTTTTGTTGGCAGTGTGCTTAGGGTCATTGTCCTGCTGCATGAAAAACTTCCTCACGATTAGTTTCAATGCATTTGAATAAATATTAAGGAGCCTGTTCCAGAAGCAGCCATGCACGCCCAAGCCATGACCATGCTTCATAGATGAGCTTGTATGCTTCTGATCATAAGCAGTTCCTTTTTTACTCAACCCTTTGGCCTTTCCATCACTTTAGTAGAGATTCATCTTGGTCTCATCAGTTCATAAGATTCTGTTCCAGAACTTTTGCGGCTCATCTCTGTACTTCTTTGCAAATTTCAATCTGGCCTTTCAATTCTTACTGCTGATGAGTGGTTTGCATCTTGTGGTATGGCCCCTATATTTCTGGTCTCTGAGTCTTCTTCAAACAGTGGATTATGATATATTCACCCCTGCACTGTGGAGGTCGTTTGTGAGGTCACTTACTGATGTTTTGGGGGTTTTCTTCACAGCTCTCACGATATTTCTGTCATCAACTACTGTTGTTTCCTTGGCCGACGTCTGTTGCTCAGTACACCAGTAGTTTCTTTTTCAGGACATTCTAAAGTGTTATGCTTGCTATGCCCTATGTTTGTCCAATGGCCCTAGTCGATTTTCCTTCTTTTCTCAGCTTGAAAATGGCTTGCTTTTCTCCCATAAACAGCTCTCTGGTATTTATGTTGGTTTAACCTCTTTAACAAGAAATGCAGTCTCTATAGGTTTAAACCATGGATGGAAATCTAGATGTGAATACCAGGAAATGAAAGCAGAAATTCTTAACTCTTGTCTCACACTCATCTTTAGATCTTAATCCCAAATTTCTTTGGTGAACAACAAAAACAAAGGAATTTGCCTTACCGTTCCAGCACTTTTGGAGGGGACTATAGTTAAAGGATATGAAAAAAACTTAATTGAATAAAATTATTATGTAAAACTAAATTTTATAACATGCTTGGACACCTTCATTTGTCTCTGTAACAACACAATATATAAAAAAAACAGTTTTGAGGTTAAACTACAAGCACAGAAACATAGTAAATAAGGCTGCATGTAAAAAGGTTCGAAATATTTAATAGATGCAAAATTGACTTGTTTTGTTAAATAATCCATGCCGACAGATTCAGTAAAATAAGGTTTTGAAAACAAGAGTCCAGGCAAGCCTAGTTCAGCCGGCCCGCAATAGAAAGCATTGCCCTCTCGAGATTCAAACCCAGGTCACCCACATGGATGGCTGTGTCGTTAAACACTACACGACAGAGCTGTATATTTTTGACGGGTGTCAGTATAGCCTCTTTTGCCTACCCTGAACAAATCCTCTTTTGCCACTGGCCATTTCAACAGCTAATTGGCCATTTGTGAATGACATGAATACAGTTAAAATGACTAATGTTTCTTACTAAGTTTATCTCCACCACAAATCAGGTCTATGAATTGTATGGCGTTGGACACTGGACTTTTTAACAGCGTATTAGCCTGCAATAGGCGTTATCAGTATCTACTAACTTACTGGAATAGTCAGTGAAAAGACAAGAGAATCGTGAAAACTAGCAGAAAGTTACAATACTGTATAATTATACTTACACGTATAACCAGATAAAAGTTGTTGCTTTTCATAGATTCAAACTTAGATCTTCCATCTGAGCGGCACTGTCCTTAACCACTACGCCACGGAATTACACATTGCAGCAGTCACTAGACACCATTGAACTGTATGGCTTTTGCCACTAGCCGTTTTAACAGCTTATTCACCAGTAATAGGCTTAAAGTATCAAATAACTTGCTAGGAATAATCCTAAGAATTGAGCAATTGCTAACTAGTATGTAGATTAACTTTTCCATTCCAGAAACAGACGCAATAGGTAGTCAATCAGCCACTCAGAGACATTTGCTCTTCTTGTCAGGCTTATGCAGTCTGTCAAAACCAAGAAAAGTATATTTTACAGATGACATTTCTTGACATGATAATTGTATATATCTTCCATAGAACTATTTTAAAATTGAGTTTTAATCATGCTATCAAGTTACATGTATTTCCATAACCATCTTTTATACCCATTCTTATCAGAACTTAATAAAATCATAATAATATCATATTAACAATATATCAACAGAATGTTGAATACAACCCAATTAATACATGAAGTAAATACACTGTATTTCTGTCCTTCTACATTTTTTCCTAGCTGCTGTGCACACCCCCTGTGTAGATTATAGCAAAAACAGCATCAGGACACTGTGTACTGTAAATGCTTTCATCCTACAGTCTGACGGACAAAAATATTAAAATTAGTTGTGAACTAATGATTTCAACACATCAAAATCCGTGCAGTTTAAATGATCATTAATTATTCATATAGCCTGACTTTTATATCATGTGTAGATAATTACAGAAATAAAACACACATTTATTGGGAGCAAACAAGCTAAAACAATTGCATAATGTGCTTGCATTGTTTTCTTAAACAGTAACATTGTACTTAAGAGACTGAATTATTGGACATCAACGGAATGAATGTGGGCCTTTCAAATAAATAGTACACTTGCTGAAATGCACAAGTATGTGTGATGCAAACACAAAGTACAATTTGCATCTGAAGACTGGATAAGAGTGTTACATAAGTGTTACATAAAATAAAGTGAGAGTTATAAATGCACATAGGTGCGCTGTAGTAACAACAAGACTTAAACAAATATTCTTGTACATTATTAATCTTCCCGGTTTAGTTACACAATCAATCGTCTTCAGGGATGGCGGTACAGTCGCTGGTCATAGGCAAACAGGACTGTCTGAAAACACAAAAAAACAAGCAGTTAGTTATTGGCTAAAACAAAAAATGCATCCCCCAGATTATTTGTTTGCCCCACAAAAATGTAATGTGATAGCTGACAATGCACAGGATGTCAGAGAACAGACAGCACTGCTTGACAGGGAGACCCGTTAGCATAACAGGTAAGGGAAAGAAGTCAAATCCAATGAATATAGAACATACACTCATGTAGAGAAATATGAAGACTACCCTGGTACTCATGCAAATACCATCATCTTAGGCATTTCCTTCATTCAATTATCTTAGCATTTCAGTAATGGGACAGTTTCGCAGAATCAGTTTAAGGGGAGCAGAGGAGCAACATTTAAACACATACTAATGAGGGAATTGGGACCTGGTGTGGGTAATGGCTACAGACAAGACACATGACGAGTTCGGGATGTGTTTGTGGGTAATAGGAAACCTGCAAACGCGGGAGATGACAGAGCCGGTCATCGCCCCACCATCACAACCACATCCAGAGTGATGTGACATACATCCAGTTGCAGAAAAATTGCTTAAAAAACATAACATTGTCCTTGGTCCCTAACATATAAATGCATAATATTAACAATACCACAAAATGATGTGCAAAATGAGGCCCTCAGAAACCCTTTAAAAATGTAATAGCAGACATTAACTTGGAAGCACTAGTTAATACTCTGGCTTCATACCTTTATGTTATGTTCAGGCTCTCCTCTGTTACTCTCCAGCTCTCTCCAAACTCCTTGACGCTCTCGGTCTGTTCACCGTCGGATTTAACCATGTCATTGTTTTTCTTGCCGTCAAAGTTGCCACACAGTCCGCCTACCCTCCGCTTGTAGGTATGGGGTAGGATGATCTCTGTACGAATATCAATACATGGACTTTTAGTTCATTCTGTCAGTCATTGCTCTGTGGCAGTAAATTATAAATAATTGTTTCCCAATCCTGGTCCTCGGGACCCAAGTTATTGTTTTTGCCCTCACTCACACACCTGATTCAAATTAAAGACCTGATGATAGGTTGATGACGTCACGCAAGTGTGTAAGTGGCAGGGCAACATTTAAAACAGTTTTGTGAGTGCAAGCGCAAAAACATAAACGTGAACCCCTATGGGGCCCAAGGACCAGGATTGGGAAACACTTCTTATTAATGTTGGAGTACAAGTCAAACGTTATAACACACCTACTCATTCTCTAGAATTGGGGTGTCAAAACATTTGACTGGTACTGTACATTACTTATCGAAAACAATTATAAAAAACATTGAGAAAAAATAAGATATGTTTGGATTGATATAATAATTTAAAAAACACTTTGAGCAGGCTTAAAAAGGCCCTATCATGTTGAAAGTGATGATAGATTTAATGTTGTTCATACTGGCATTTTGAGGGGATTCAAATCTGATTCATAAAGTGGCGAACCGTGATTATTAGAGCCCTCAGTTGCGGAAAAAGATCTGACGTCTTCCTCGGATACCTTGTGTTGGGTATACAGAACATAAGACCTTTCTTTTGCGGATCTATGTAGGAGAAGCTATTTGATGACAGTCAAAAGGTCAATGAAATTGTGGCAGAATAAATTCAACCACACAACTACTCACACTGTTTCAAGACCACAGACAGTAAATGCTGGGGTCATGTCTCCTCCACATTTTGAAATCCCTGCTTTAATGAGAGGTTATCGCTTGAAGAATTCGATGTTCCCTCTCCAACATGCAACGATAAAAAATGCACCACAATATGAAACGTAATTGACCCAGTATTTCCAATTGCAACTTCATTACCTTTGTTTATGCTAATGATCTAATCCAAGACATCCCCTCCACATCCAAAACTTTCAAAATTTCGGGACAAATCTCGCCAATCCCCGGAGCTTTGCTACTGTGGAGCTGTTTAACTACCTCAGTGACTTCTGCCAAGGAGATTGATGATGCTTCCCCATCAGCCTCCAGCTCTACTAAAGAGGGTGTGTTAGTGGCATTTCGGAGTTCCTCAAAGTGTTCCTTCCATCACACAATTACCTCCTCAGTTGAGGTTGAGGAGTGTCCCATCCTTAGTGTACACAGCTTGGATGGTTCCCAGTTTCCTCCTCCTAAGGTGGTGGAGGGTTTTCCGAAAACCCTTCTTCATGGCTTCCCAGAACTCCTCCCACACCTGCAGCTTTGTCTCTTTCAAGGCAGAGGTCGCAGCCCTTCGGTTAGGCCAGGACTCTGCAACTGCCTCCGGAGTCCTCCGCGATAACACCAAGGTGTTCGAGGGTTACTGACCCTTGAAACTATTAGACCACAACTCCCCGCCACAGCTTCGGCAATGGAAGCTTTGAACATTGACCACTCAGTTTCAATGCCCACAACCCCCACAAGGATGTCAGAAAAGCTCAGCCGGAGGAGTGAGTTAAATATCTTTCGGACTGGGACCTCCTCAAGACGTTCCCAAGTCACCCACACCCAGACTTTCCTGGTCTGTCCAGAGTGGTGACAGAGACCACCAGATGGTGATCGGTTGACAGCTCCACCCCTCTCTTTACCCGAGTTTCCAAAACATGTAGCCTCAGATCTGATGACACATATATTTAACAGGGAGTGCAGCACCACACCAGTCCAAGGCTAGAGGACTTCAATATTTTATAAAAACGTAGTTATGTACTTAGTTAATTGAAAAACAGCTATTGGTAAAATGTACCCCGTGGCGGTCCTTGTGTTAAATTGGAAATAAGTAATTTTTCAATAGAGAATAAATCCAAAGCTGACAGATTGCAATTGCCATCCTTACTGAAACTCACTTGAAAAACCTAGTCAGCTACAGTAGCTAGGCTAAAGCATGAGAAAACAAGATACAGCTCACTACTGGCTCTGAATTGGTGATGTATTCTTAGGTCCTATAGAGGGCGTTGAGGTATCATTCAATAGTCCCACCTATTACAAGACAATTTGTGATAGGTTGTTTCTACGGTCCTTTCAAAATGCTGCTCAAATTGAATTCAATGTCAGTGACGTTGGCTGGGGCCTTTTATTTAAAGCCTGAGTGCCTAGCCAATGACCATTGCAACCAGCTGGATTATTTCTACCAAGGTACTACCAAAGAAAAATTTTGATTGGATATTTGTTTCTCTTGGATCTTATTAACTGCCAACTGAAGAAATCCAACAGGAAGATAATTACAATCAAGACAAAATTGATTAAATTAATGAAAACAAAATTCCAAGTTGTAATAGATAAAAATATACACAGATTTTTATATATGCTTCTCTGAAGGCATAGAGGGCACTGACAATTCCCTAATGGATTTTTACCCCATATCTGATTACAATCAGATCTCTTTGATGCAGTCTGAACAGGCAAAAACTTCATGACATCGACATACGTGTGATACTAATTCATATACAAATATGATATCTGGCTATGTGACTTGTGTCTGAATGGTTGCGATCTGTACAGATCATGTGTCTTAACTATGATGACTACCATGGAATGCAGACTGTGTGGAATAATAGAATGACTGTCATTGGCACAGTGAAAAACTCAAGTGACACTTAACTTATAATTAGAGAGACAGGTAAGATAGCAACTTATTTTAACTCCCTTGGGGCTGTGATGTCATAGTAGTTGTTTTACCTGCTTTGCTCTCTCCATCAAACTCCACCGAGAGGCCGAAGTCTGTTTTCAGACAGATAAGAGACAAGCGCTCCAGAATCCTCAGACCTCCTGCCGGGGAGACAGGGCCATGAGCGCTCTTGCCATCCAGCTATTGATAGGTAAAGAAAGTTACGTTTGGGATTTTAAGGATCTCTCTGTTGAAAAATGTAAACGTTTAAACATTCACAGCCTATATAATAAATGCATTTAGTGGCTTTATGAGTGTGTTTGTAGGGTTAAAAAAGGGAAGTAGAAATAAAACACATAAAGAATGTATTTCTCTGAAACTAACTAAAACCTTGTCATGTAAAAAGTATCAGACAATGTTAATAACAATTATCTCACCTAGACAATGGCTATGTCACACACACAGAAACACTCACACAGATTGAAGTATATTGGTACCAAAAATGGAACTAGGTAATAAGAAAATATGGCCTGACAATTTTTAGACCTAGGAAGATATATACTTAAAAGAAGTGTTCAGTTCTGTCTGCAGTACTTTATACGCAGGTTAATATATGACACAAGAAACTGATTACAAAATGCTGAGAATAAAAAAATAAAAAAGAGTGACCTAAAGGGAAGTACAGGCTATTAACTGCCTTAATATTGCCATATTAGAAAAACATTAAGAATACTTACAACGAGTTTCCTGTTTATCCTGAACTCCACTGTGTGGTTGTAGACCCTGATCTTGAGTCCTCTGAGCTGCCTACAGTCATTGTCGTCGTCGTCATCACTGTCCTCATCGTCCTCATCGTCCTCATCGTCCTCATCACTGGCACTTTTCCTGCCATCTTCAAGCTGTTCATCCTTATTGCTGTTGTCGCAATGAATGTTATCACTGTTATCCTGGTTGGCGATGCCACTGATGGTCTCGATGTAGATGTCTGGCTGGTTCTTGGACAGGCCCGTGGTCTGGACCAGGACGTAGGAGTTCCTGCCCTTGAATCTATGCTTCATTTTGTCAAAGGTTGTGAACTTGGGGTCTCCATTGATTGAGCACTCACTAAACTCTGTAGAGACACCATTAGTCCATAGTAAAACATTTAAAATCTGAATATTATGAGAAAAATATTATATTTTTATTTTACCAGGGAGCTAGGGGATAAAATAGGAATTTGTTTAGAATTTTCGATGGTGGCAAAAGCCATTCAGTTCATAGACACGATGATTGAGGTAAATTTAATACGAAACGTTAGTTAGCGACTGTTGAAACGCGTAATGCTGTGGTGTAGCGGTTAAAGACAGTGCCTCTCTCTTTGAAGCCCCAAGTTCAAATCTATTGAAAGGAAATTTATTAACTGTATTTGTGGGCCCCGATAAAACGTTATATTTATACAGTATTGCGACTATTTCTGGTAGATTCCACGATTCTCTCGTCTTTTCACTTGATGAAAAAGTTAGTTATTGTCACCTTTATTCATAGGTATTGCATCATCGTCATTCACGAATGAAAGAAAAATATGTTCTTATGCCATGAAATGAAATTGCTTTGGCAGACTCGCCAGCTATTTGTGGTGGAGGTAAACTTAGTAAGAAACATCGATCAGTTTAACTGTATCGATTTCATTCACGAATGGCCAATTAGCTGTTGAAATGGCCAGTGGCAAAAGAGGATTTGTTCAGGGTAGACAACTGGCTATACTGACACCCGTCAGATGTATATATTTGTGGTTTAGTGTTTAATGACACAACCTTCCATGTGGGCGACCTGGGTTTGAATCTTGAGAGGGCAACACTTTCTATTGTGGGCCAGCTGAACTGCTGGCCTGATTTCTTGTTTAATATAATGTCTAACAATTTCTAACAATACTGACTATGTTCAATTTGGCATGTTCCTTGAGAGGTAAATGTGTGACATACCTGTTGACTTGCAGAAATAATGTCCAGCTTCATTCCGAAGGCAGACATCATCCCCATCACACTTTTCTTCATCACTGCATTCAATCTCTCCCACACCATCGTCTTCCTCACACTTACACTTCTGATTGCAGTTTTGAGTGTACCAGCTTTCTTTAAGCTAAAATTAAGTAAATAAATGAGTCATTGCACTGAATATTCTACATTTGGTACAGTTTTTTAAACACAACCACATTTTTAAATGAGTTGGCCACAAATAGGGTTGTGTCCCCTAGTTTGGAAAACAATGTGCTACTCAAAAATATACATTGCTACATCTGAAATTGTTTTCTCCTGGTGTCACTCACATGATATTTGTTGCCACCGCTGTCCACACACCCACACTGCTGAAAGGGAACACACACACCTTCCCTGAGGACAAAGCCGTCGTCACATACACAGCCCTGTAGACATTCCTCATCAGCATGGCAATTGGGTGGGCCATGGAGTTGCTTACACGTGGGCTGACAAGGCGATATGCAGGGGGTGAAGTGGCTGTTCTTTTGGCACGATGGTGCTAGAGAACAATAACAAACACTGGGTTATTTATTAACACCCAGAATATGTATCACTGACTGCATGAACAAGTACAATTATTCTTTAATTACTGTTCTATCAGTTTTTCCTTTTCTAAAACAGAATGTTTAAAGGGGCACTTCACCCTGCAAGTTTTAGCTTAATTTAAAAATAATTATTTAGACATGTTGTTAGACATGTTGTTGGTAGTCTACAGTAACATGTATAGAATACTATTTTTACATATGGCTAGTAAATGTCTTCATTAACTAGAAATTATTTGAGTCTCCCTTATTATGAAACAATTCCAGTGCAATTGACTATTAAGACTAGCATTATACTGTGTAATGTATTAACAAACGTGAATGCAGCCACTGCGTATATTCAAGCTACAATCAGAAAATGTTGGACAAAAAGCTGTGGCATCTATTTTTTAAGAACAAACATATTAAGTGGAGAGTTGAGAAAGAATGAATTCTTAGTTGCAAAATGAGTGTTAATATTCATGTTTTTGCCAACTGTTGCTGAATATAATGGGAGGCTTTTGTCTAGTCTTTTTAGATATGTTTAACTAAACATATCAACAAATTTGAGATTTTTACCACTCTTATTGGAGACCTTGGCTATGCAAAAATTATTATTGACATTTGTTGCTAGCAATCTATGATGCCAACTCACTTTAAACATGGATACTATACTGTTATTGCAACAAATGGTGGCATTCTTAATAGAGTGACCAGATTTACTGAAAAGTTGAGCAAGCCTGAATTCTTAGCTACTAGTACTGGTATACACGTGTTGACATATGTTTGCATTTTAGCAGAGTAACAGTGATTTGCTATCATAGTTTTTTCTACTGATAAATGTGTTAATGTTATTGTTTGTTAGAAGGATTTTGTAAGCAAGACACACACACACACACACACACACACACACGTTGTTTACCAGTAAGATCATTTTCCTGAGTTGGCTTGTCATAACTACAGACAGATAGAGAACACCACATGTGGCATGATCAATTTGGTGACAGAAATATATCTACTGTTTAAAAGTGTTTTTTCATCTAAATATTATCGTTGTATCCATTCACCAATTTATATGCGAGGCAATATCTCTGTTCGTTATGAATTCTGGAACTTGTGATATTTTATGAACAGATAAATACAGAGGAAGTAGATTCACCACAAATATTTGCTTGTCCTAGATTGTGTTGAGAAACATATGTATACTTTCTAACATTTGTAATTGATAAATTACATAGTTGAGCTATGGTGAAATGCCCCTTTAACAACTTTTAAGAAATGGTATGTGATGTATGAAGGTTATAACTTTATTCTATGAAAGTGCAAGTAAAGACTAACATGGTCTTGCTGTGATGAACCGTTGTGGTCTTTCAGTTTCGGGTCTTGGTGGTTGCTGTCTTTCAGTTGCCAGTTTAACTGGATGTGGTTGTTCAGGTGCTGGCCATTGTGTTGATGTTGGCGATGTTATTTCTGGTTTTGTAACTGATGATAATTGTTTATTAGCACTGATAGCTGATCGAAGCGTTGTGGTAAAGATGTCCACTAAAAGGTTCACAGCTTTCTCTGTTGGTGTTGGCAGTTGAATCAAATCTTAGAGATTAAAAAATATAATACAAATGATGAAGACAAAGGTAATTATGACCACAAAATTGTTTTTTACCAAAATGAACGGTGGACAGAGTGTGTCTTACCTGCACAGCGTCCACGATGCAGAGAAATATCATCAATTGCCACATCAGATTGATCAGATGTTCCTCTGCGACCTTCAAAGATGATCTGAGAGCAAAGTAATAAACAGAGAAAAACTATTATAATAACTGACAGAAAACAGGGACAGCAAAACTAGTCCGAGGTAAATTGAACCTTCCAACATTCTATGGTCATGGGCAAAAACAGGGCCAAGATTACATTAGTTATTCACCTTGAAAGGTCCAGTGGTCCTCAAATCCACCTGAGCCAGTTGCCAGGAGTCTCCCTGGTCATTTCTCCTCCACCATACCTCATTAGCTAAGTTGTCCTGGAGAATATAGACGTGAAGCCCCATGGTCTGTGCAGAGCCAGACATATGGTACCAGAACTGAAGACACTGAGGGCCAGGGTCAGAGCACTCAGCGCTAAGAAGTCGAGCTGTATCCCCATTAGACACACCGTTGGCCTCGATGTACAGGTAGTGACCACCTGGATCAGCAGATTATAGGTGAGAGATGAGATGAAATGTGAGATTTTGTCACAGTACTTTCCTATACAAGGCAGATCTTGTCCTAAGTAATAGTATGTGTCTGAACTGGTATAAGGGT
>JACXGJ010009828.1:0-23355 GCA_016801105.1 Esox niger | reverse complement strand
GTGTGTGTGTGTGTGTGTGTGTGTGTGTGTGTGTGTGTGTGTGTGTGATGGGGTGGGTGTGTGTGTGATGGGGTGGGTGTGTGTGTGATGGGGTGGGTGTGTGTGTGCGCATATGCATGGAACCTTGTGCGTTTGTAAGTGTATGACTTGGCATATGTGTGAGTGTGTGCGTGTGTGTGCGCTCTCGCAGGTACTGTTTTCGCAGGTACCGTTGGAGTGTGTGTGCGTAAACACACAAACTGGCCCCGGTAACTTTCCAGACCCTGAGTTGCAGCATGTCTGTCTCAAAATAGTTTTCATCACTGCTTCGCCCAAACCGGGAGCTCTCCCTCCCTCCCTCTAACTCGCTGTTGTCTTCCTGCCTCTGTCGCTTCTATGTGCTACCCAGGAACGGACGGACTAGGATCTGGAACTGAAGCATCTGGCTGACTGCAGAACTTTATAGAACAAGGGAGGAAGAAAGGTGAACTTAGGAGAAAGGAGCCAGAGAGAGGGGCTGTGGACATTTAACTCACCCATGCCCGTCTCTCCCAAATAAGTCTCCGGGCTTTAGTCTTTTTATGACGGTAAGACTTTTTTGTCTACTTTTTAACCTGCTGTCCACATGAAAGGTCATTGTTTTTGCTGTGTTTGCAGGTATAATGTCAGGCATATTACGCTTTATTTGAATGGATGTGCCTGTTGGACCACTGGGAGTGAACCAGTTGCATTCACTCCCAGTGGGGAGAGAATGCAATCTATAACCGTTCCCAGGTTGCCACAGCAAGTCAGGTGAGGTGCAAATGTGAGAGACCAGAATATTCCGCTGGTCATTTTTTTTTATTTGTTGATTTTTGGATTAAAAAGGGGCTTAGGTGGTGGGTGTTGTCAGGAGGCGTGGTCAGGCAATAGACAGTCGGCCTGTCAACCCACAGATTATAAGACTTTTTGAGGCACCCCCCAGTCTAGATTTATTTTTTTGACAGTTTCTTGAAATTCTACAGATTTCCCCAAGCAGTTTATAGATATGTTTGTAATTTTTAAGATGATTTTGGATCTGATCTGTAATTCGAAACATTTTCCCATGGAGTTGAGAACCGTGGAACTACTAACATTACTTACCCAAACGGCTACATATTGAGAAAATAACGGGGTTTGAATGCTAGCTGCCACATCTAACCAGGCAAGTTTTCAGTCTACTCCTCAGACTATTATTTATTCCATTACTGTTGAGCTTGAGCGCTAGATTGGCACCACAATGTGTGATCATTTAACACGTGGCTAGGTCATCGCTAGATTTGTTTGCATTTTAACAAAGGTAGACACATGAAGTTAACTTAGCACATGCTTGCTACCCGTCTCATCTTAAAAAAAAAAACTCAAGACTTTTATATAATTAGTAATTTTTCTCATTAGGCGGCCCCTGATATTTACATTGCTTAGGTACGTTGTCCAGGTTTTCCTATATTGATATGGTTATATGCCATCTGTACTTTGTCTTTTGGAACAGAACTTTCAGCAGCAGCACCACCCCCCACACCACTAGCCAAACCCAACACAGGGCGGAATAGACATGGTGTCAAATAAAACAGTTTTCTTTCCAAGCCATGAGCTCCACAAATAGCTAAAAAAAATGCTTTATGTTGCTTCCACAAGAAAATGTCAAACCAAAATCCCAGGCCCCTGAAATAGTACAGCCACAAAAACAATAACTTGCTCAGCTTTTCCTCATCTGCCATCTTTGCCGCCTGTCAAAGTACTGATGGTCTTCATTGCTTCTGCCTCTGCCGTCTTGTCAGTTCTCATCACATTAACAGACTCATTGGTCTGAGCCAATTCGCTGTCGGGAACCACGGTGTGTCATCATATTAAAGACACAACATTGCAGAAAGCAGAGAGAAGAGAGCAGGGGAGGACTGAGATAGAACGTGTGTGTATTAGACCAATGTTGGGAAAT
Source organism: Esox niger (assembly GCA_016801105.1). Classification (NCBI taxonomy): domain Eukaryota; kingdom Metazoa; phylum Chordata; class Actinopteri; order Esociformes; family Esocidae; genus Esox; species Esox niger. Next base: position 21,419 of record JACXGJ010009828.1, on the reverse strand, counting down.
AACCGAAACTCACCAACTCCCCACACACTCCCCTTTCTTCCTCTCTCTTTCCATCCCCCTCGTCTGTCACAGCCTTCTTTCTCCTCTTTCCCTCCCCCCTACTTAATTTTGCCCATTCCACATTCACTGAGTGCCCTAAACACCAGATTCTTACTGTTCCCTTTCCTCCATCTCTTTTTCCATCCACAATGATCCGTCCATTAGGGCCAGTCTCCGAGGTGTTGTGGAATGTCACCTTGACCCCCCCCCTCCCCCCCTGGTATCGCTCATATACACTGCACAGCGTGCTTGGTCCTCATTTCCCCTGACCTCACACACACAGAGACGCTTTGTTGCGTCCCCTTTGGCAAATGTGGCGGGGACATTCATTACCGACCCCCTCGCTCTCTCGACTCCGTGCGACGATTTCACCTCACAGGGTTGTGTGGGCACACTGGTCGATCGATAGTACTAACGGGCACAGTGGAATGTGAGGGGGAGAGGATTTCAATTTAGCGTAGGAAAGAAAGGTCTTCACTGACCAAAGATCGAGAAATTACCAATGTTTAGTTAGTTAGATTTCACGTTATTTTCCGCGTTAGGAGGACAGTGTGTTTTTTTTTTATACAAAAAGATCTCTTCCTCATAGCGTCCTGGCAATAATCAACATTTGTAAAGAGGCCCTGTTCAAAACATGGACAGAAGATCTTCCAGATTGCCTTGCAGCAAGCAGTGCAAAACAAGGATCTTGAGTTACAACCCCTTGTAAGAATGTGAAACTCGGCAAACACCCAGACATACCCCCTCACATGGGCACACATGCATAACGGCAACAGACACAGAAACACACACACACAGAGGTCGGCAACAACAACCACATGCGTACTACGAACGCACTTTAATTGTGTCGCTAAACGTTAGCTGAGAGAGCTTTCTCGCAACTAAACTTTTTAGGCCTGTTGCTATTTAATGCCTGAGATCTAAATAGCTGTACAAGTGTTTGTAACTAAAGCTCAAATCAACAGGGGAGGTTAAATGAAACACTTACAGTCAACCACAACATTTTTGCTTGAAATGAATGAAGTAGTCTCCAATTCAGTGTTTCACGCCAAGAGTTGTCTTTGTCTTTCTTTCCTTTTCAAGCAATTGTTGACTGTTCCAAATTATTTGGACTTCTCTAAGTCCATAAACATTGTTTCGCCTGTGTTGACCTTTTTGTCCAACTTGCCCTTTGACCTTGTCGTAAAATGTTGGCGTGATGGAAGTTGACCCTACAAATCGATTTGAGGTCAACTGGCTAAATGTGGCGTCATTGCAGTTCTCTCCCAGCTACCTGCTCCGGATCCCATCTGGACCCCTGCTGAGGGCAAAGTGTCCTTCTAAGGGCTGTAAATGTAGCCCCCTGGCCCCCCCCATTAAAAGACCACCTTATCATGCTGCTCAGTTAACTCTGGCACCTGGGGAATTTAGACTGGAAGCTAATATTAGCCACAGCCGATAGGAGAGTCAGTCATGTTGTCATCTGCTTGTCTATTCGATCACGCTTGCCTACTAGTGTAGTGGTGCTCAAACTGGAAGTACTTCAGAGGGTCTGCGGCCAGAGCTATTTTTCCTGGCATTTTATGCTTCATTGGACAGGAAAGTGGTAAAAGATAGCGGAGAGAGATTTTGCTGCAGTAGGCTAGTTCAGTGCTCCTGAGCCTTAATAACAATGCTCTTTATTCCCTTCACTAAAGCAGTGTTTTATTCCAGTGCTAGGCTAGCTGTTTCTATCTCACTACTACACTTCCTCCGAGAGACAGCTGCACACCTTGAAACCCATTAGCTGTTAGCATTTGCATTGGAGTGCTTCAAATAATGAGTCTCTCCTGCCTGCTGTTCAAAGACTTCTCTTGTCCGCTCTGCGGCATTTCTCCTCTCCGGCATTTCACGTACAGGCTTCTTTCCAAGGCCGAACACCCAATTAACTGACTGCACTCACGCTTCCAACTCCTCCGCAATGCCTGTCTTCTACGTAGATAGGAAATGTCAGGCCTATTAAATAGATGTCAGGTTGGATTCCCAGAAATGGAAAGACACAATAAAAGCCAAGGCGTTTTAACCAGAGGCATGGAGACCCTGCCGGTTTCCTTCCTCTACCTGCTCGCACGTCAATTGATGCGTACCACTTATTAGCCAGAGCTTACAACTCAGTTCTTATTAGGGAGAATAATAGGAGTAATGAACAGTTGAAGTGCCCTGGTATTCCAGATCAGAGTCAGTCTAAGAATACCAGAATGCATTTCCTTTTCAGTTTAATCGCTGTATGTATTCCTTCTCACCAAGGACCCTTCTCAACTCTGACCCCTTTTAAGGTCCTCGAGTGCTTGGATGTGCCTTGCTGTCCACGCTAGCGCTCTGACCGTGGCCTGCGAGGAACGCGTGCTGTTTTCAGCAGAACGTCTCGATCCTGGGACGCTCTGGCGTGGCTGATAAGGAAATTGCTTTGACAGACTTAATCCGCCCCGTGCTGTCGCCGTCGCATTCGACGGGGAACGGTCACATTCGACGGAGAGTTGAAAATGAAAGTTGCTTGAATGTATATGACAGGCTGGTAGTTGACACAGACTGAGACAGATCAGTGAAATACTCCAACTGATGTAGTCCTCCACCATGGTTGGACGGACACACACATTTATAGACCGACTGCAGAGGACCTGACAGGACCAAATGGACAGACGGACAGAGGCATACGGAAGAAAAGCAGAACAAGCGACCAAACTGCTGGTATAATGCTGCAATGCTAATCGTAGAGTAGGGCTGCAATATAAAATATTGAATGGCGATTTCTGTGATAAATATTGCAATTACGGTACAAACACCAATGAGTGTAATCCGCGTAGATAATCTCACTAAAAATAGAGATCATAATGTGCTATTAAACTGAATAAAAATTGAGTTAAATTTCAGTGTTTTCCATTTTCCATTTATTACCAATTTGAAGGTCTCGCACAATTTTTTTTACTGCTCATTTAATGCAATGACGTAGAGTATTTTAACAAATTGAGTCCAGGTATTAAAGTAATCTACATAAATACCTATTGAACCCGCAAGAAAACCAATTACGGATGTACAATGCAGGCCCGTTTCCTCTGGTAAAGCATGTCATTCACCTTTGTAGGAGCTGAAAATTACCTAAGTTGGTGATTTGGATTTTGCCAATGCCAATATCGCAATTTTGATAATATTTTGATTATTTGTGCAGACCTTTCGTTCAGTAGTCAGCGCTTTTACCCTATAATGCCCTTCTGTTTCCGTGGTGATGATGATGATGGATCGAGGGGATATGAGTCCTGACCTCTGACCTCTGTCTCTATTTTCATCCCTCCTTGTCTGGGTCTTGTTTTTGTTCTGTGTCACTTTGATCCCTCTTAGCCTTTCTCACGATACAAATTTCACCTCTTTGTCTCCGCACACACACACACACACACACACACACACACACACACACACACACCACACACACTCTGTGTCTCTGTGTCTCTCTCTGTCTCTCTGTGTCTCTGTCTAGCACAGTCCTCATCTACATTTGTTGCTGTCCCTTACTTTGTCTCTCTGTGGTTCCTACATTTTACATGGTTAAATGCTCCCGAGGCACACCATTTGAGAAGTCACAAACTTCTCTCTTCATTAAATATCTTAGCAGACTAATTTTACTAGTAAATAGTTCATAATATACCATATTCATATTTAGTGGAGACAATAAACCTCATCCTCTGGCCACCAGTTTTAAACCACTGATGTTCCTCCAACTTATTATCTTCCTCTCTCTCCACCTTTCTCCCTCCCTGACCACTTCCTCCCTCTCTCTACCTCCCTCTCTCTCTCACACCAGCTTCCTCCCTCATCCCAACTTCCTCCCTCTCTCCACCTCCCTCTCTCTCTCACACCAGCTTCCTCCCTCATCCCAACTTCCTCCCTCTCTCCACCTCCCTGTCTATCATCCTCCCTCTCTCCATCATCCCCCTTTTTCCACCTTCCTCTCTCTCGGCCTCTCTCTCGGCCTCTCTCTCGGCCTCTCTCTCGGCCTCTCTCTCGGCCTCTCTCTCGGGCTCTCTCTCGGCCTCTCTCTCGGGCTCTCTCTCGGCCTCTCTCTCGGCCTCTCTCTCGGCCTCTCTCTCGGCCTCTCTCTCTGCCTCCCCCCATGTTTCCAACACCCCTCCTGCCTTGCCATAGGTTTCTGCCGCCGCTCTACAATAGTAACAATAACCCACTGTCTCCCCAGGCACAGAACCAACATCTCAGGTTGTCACATCCCCCCCTCCCTCGCCCACCAGTACACACAGAGCGGAGCCTTTGTGTTATGCAATTTCATTAGCTTACAGCAGAGCTCCAAGTCCAGTGGTTACCGCTCGTTAGCGGTTAGCCCACAACAATCCAGACGGACAACACCGGGTCTCTGTTATTACCCCCGCGTGGAGTGTCTTTCCGATGGGGCTCAGGGTATTGTCCCTATCTAGGGCCGTTCCCTGCGCACAGAGGGCGGTCCGCCTATTAGTGAAGAGTTTGGACATGCCGGGAGATGTTGCTTAGATAAAAGGGCCCTTTGAAATCAGATTCAGCGGATGGACTAACAGAGTTTCACTGTTAGTCTCCACCTGTTCTCTACTGAACTAAGGACAAATAATATTGGATGCAAATCTTTTTCTTGTGTGTGTCTCATCTCAGGCAAATGTGTCCTCGAGATCATTACAGCTGGTTTAAACTGGCATCCTGTTAAATTCATATGAGTCCATTATCATGGAGGATTGATTAAATTTGTTCATGTAATTATGTGTGACCTGATTCTGTTGTTTGTGCTAGGCAAATTATTTTTCTTTTGCTGTATCCAGCAGAATTCTGTGAACCAGGTGATTTAAGTCGTTACGCAAAATGTATTAACCGAATGCATCATTTGTGGTCTTTTTGAGGAGGTGGGGTGCCCCAATGAGACAGACGTCCCTAAGACCTGAGGTCTGTAAATATTGAACAGTTTGTGACCCAAATGCATGGTATACATCAATCATCGCTATCTTCCGCCCAGACACACAGCACCAGCCGTAGCCAAATTTGTCATCAGTGGTGGCTTTCTTGTCACATAGACAATTTCCTTGCCCATGTGGTTGGAGCTCCAAGCTAACACGTAACTCCATTTGTATCAATGAGCACGTGGATGTGTTTAGGTTTTGCCCACTAGCCATGCTCTCAACCAAACGCTAAGCTCAGTAGTCAGTGGAAAATCACCCTTGTCTGGTGCACGTACAAATATATTCCTTAAATATGACCAGTTGGAGCTAAAAAATTATTCAGTAGAGTCTCTGAAAAAAGTAGGTTTTGGTTTTGCTCTGGGACACCCACAAGCTAATATACAATGACTAGGGTAATTACATAATGTTGTGGGTAAATAAAAGTCTCAAATATCTCATCTTTTGGATATGAAAAAGGCAAAGCTGTAAATAATAAAAAATGTAATAAATCCACGTTTTATGCTATACATTTATAGAATACATTTTGTAGAATCTGCTTTAATGCACAATAACACTAAAGACACTTTCATTGTCATAACATCATAACTAGCGTTTTTTGTATAGGTCCTATGATTTCATATAAAAATAAAAATCTGTGCAAAATTCATTTTAAAACAATGTGTGAACTTTTTCACTCACAGAAGATCTCTATTGTCACTGTGAATGTAGTCACAATGTTGACTAAATAGTATGACTATTTTTTGGAAATTGTTCTTTGTATCAATGGCACCTTCTGATTTAGGCTAAATAGAAGCCCGGTACAATTTTGAACGTCAGAAGGAAATCCACCAGCTGCAGCCATATACACTAAATGGCCAAAAGTGTGTGGACACCCGGCTATCATACTAATATGAGCTTGTTGCATATTAATGCCCAAACCATTAATATGGAGTTGCCCACCCTATTGCAGCTATACCAGCCGTCACTCTTCTGGGAAGGCTTTCCACAGTATTTTGGCATTGCGCTTGTTGAGGCTGGTGTACACCAGCTCGGCCATGGAAAACCATTTGGTGACACACACACACTGATCTTGTGTTGATGTTGCTTCCAGGAGCAGTTAGGAACTCTGTGGTGAGTGATATAACACATGATAGGTGATTCTTACATGCTATGCGCAGTGAATTTGCATGGCCTACCACTTTGTGGCTGTGCTGTTGTTTGTCCTAGACACTTCCACTTCAGAATTATAGCAGATCTAGTACGGCAGCAATTTCACAAACTGACTGGCAAAGGTGGCATGTTTAAAGTCATTGAGCTCTTCAGTACAACCCATTGTACAAGTGCTTGTTTACGGAGATTTCATGGCTCTGTGCTGGAATTCTATGCACCTGTGAGCAATGGGCGTGGCGAAAACCACAGCTGAAGTCCACAATTAGGAGTGTCCATATACTTTTGGCCATATTGTGTATGTCGCTGGCTTTAGTTAATGTGCACAATTTGATTTGACAAGTAGCGTGACTGCACTTCCCTGTCCATAAACTGTTATAATCCTGGATTACCACCCAAGTATTCACCACTCCAGAGTTCTTCAACGCAACTGTGGAGCTTTTTGGTTTTGTTTAGTTTTGTGTTTATCGGATTTTATTTCAAAGCTGGCCACAAATCATGCTTTTGCTTGCTTTGAAGTGAAGCACCAAAATACCCAGAGTTAAAACCCCAAGCCACCCATAACATGGACCAAATCCATCAGGAGCTCAATAACCCTCTCAAATTATACTTTTTCCCCAAGCGTCTCTTTTACTGTGCCACCGGGCCACTCTCACTTTTTCCCACAAAATAACTTGGCATCTATTCAGCAATTTGAGGAAGAAAGCAATTGTGGATTCTGCCCTTTTTTGGCGCTCGGGTTGATGTGCCTTGTCAGTTGAGAGTGAGATTTGTTCAGGATATTTATTTCACATTTTCTCACGGAGGCCCAACAACATTGCCAGGATATATGGTTTATTCTTAACCAGAATGTTAATGAGTTTGAAATTATGTGTAGGGTTTCAATTTCCTTTGTTAAAACTCATTTTCATATTTCCCTCAGGATATTGCATTTAGTCAACCATTAGTGCCGAAGGCGATGAAAATTCATCACACGCAGTTTTAGTAATTATCGCTGTGTTGCAACATAAAAATGTTTAAAATTCCAAATAAGGATATTGGCTGCATTTCTGGTGCTTGTTTTTATATGTTTATACATGCCCCCCAGCGAGTCCATAAATCAATCATTCCAGTAATAAACTAGTTGATTCATTATTAATTATTGATTTGTCGGGTCTACATGAGACCAAATAGACATTGGAAGATGTTGTAACCAATTCTACAAAGTGCCTGCTTTTCATAGAGCTCCACATTTCTATGGTGTTAATGCACTACTCAACAGTGCATTCGAAGATACATTTTCCCACTTTCAATATCTTGCAAGTAAGCTGCTCAACTGCAACCAAACTCTTTGCTCAATTTGCCCACCGGTTTTAGTTGAATTGTACATGAATGTACAATTCAACAATGTATTCAAGAAGGTAACATCCTTAATGTGTCGCTTGCCTTATCACCAGCGATCCGGTAGGCTACTTCGCGGTGTGACACTGCTCTGTGCTGATTTGATGGGTCATGCCATCAGTCTCGGAAACTTCCAAACAATGTATCCCCGGGTCCTCAATTAATTGGATTTTAGCGATTTTTGTCTGCACGTCGGGCAGTAATTCAGTAATTCTTTTGAACTGCCTGTTATAAGATACTAAGCATAGTCTTAGCTTATTCACCCATACTGCATTTATGGAGAATTCCAAGATGTCCAAGTATACTAGCAATTTTGTGGAAATGTATTATTCATTATTTATCAGAGCTGTTAGAATAGCTCGTTTCAAATGTGAGCGTAAAGCAATTTTGTAAGGAGTCAAGAGGGAACCAGTTGCTATGCACTTCCTAAACCCTTTTTGTCTAGCTCCAAGGAGACACCACACACACACACCCCCACACACACACACAGCATATAACCTGAATGCACACACAGACTTGGAACTGTGCCTGTGTGTGCATGTGCGCACACGCGCAACCGCACTTGTATCAGAAACATAGACGGCAACCACCGTCTGCGCCTGGCCTTTTTCAATGACAAACATTCTGCCTCCCTGTTTGACTTTTGATGTGAAAATTGCACTGCCGAACTACTTTGGATTACTGTGCTCCTGGACGTTGACAAAAGTAAACACGTCTGCCCCTATATGCATCACTTTCTTTGGCCTCCCCGCTAACATACACAGCCAGCTCCTTTGAATTATAACAGTAGCCTCCGACACAATGTATTTTTGAACAATTTGGCAATGTTAGAGGCGCTGAATGTGCTTCTCCCTTCAGTCTGTCCTCCAAGATTTTTGTTTTTGTCGGCAACCGACTTTTAGTCATTTTAGCCAACAGACCTCTGCTAAGGTTACAGTCACTGAGCGAGGCTAGGAGATAGCATGTAGCTAAGTGTCCTATTCTGCTCTGCTACATAGTTAATTTTTTTACCTCAGGGCTCCAGCCGAGTCCATAATATCCCACTTGGTCTTATCAGCTGTGACACACGGGCCATGTCTCTATTCCCGTTTAATCGGTTATTTTCAAAAGTGCGTTCCGCTTGCTGATTGCATTTCGGAGGCCTCCATCTGAAGTGGCTCTCTCTGTCTCTTCACTCACTGAAATTCAATTTTGTGGCCACTTGAGTTTTGTCGAGGTCATCATTATTATATGCACTAGCTCTCATGGTTTTGGAGAAGTTCCAAGTAATAGAGGAGGACGAGGACTGGAGGGAGAACCAGAAATGGCTACAAATAGAAGTGAAGGCTTTTATGGGGCCTCACTTTAAAATGTCTATCACAGTTCCCTCCTCACTTCTGGCTATCAGCACACACCAACGAGGACTCAATAAAGCGAAGAACAGTAGGAGTATGCTCTTCACACAAGTTACTGTCTAATCTCCCGAGTGCATTTTACACCCCTGCTCATCAGGAGTAGTTCAGGCCACTGATGGGAAGGTCCCTCTAGGTCATTTGATGGGATGATAAATGTTGTGTGCATTTGGGGGAGTGGACCAAATGCATTTCTGTGGCTTGGTAATGGCTAACACTTGGATGTCTAGCTAGAGACCCAGTGGAACTTTATTCAGTAATTACATACACAACTTTACAGAGGTCTCCACCAACACCTCAATTACAATCAAAGGATAAACCACTGCATCCCTAGAAAATGAAACAGCTCAAGGCACACATGTTTACCAAGCATCGTATCTCTGCATTGTTTTCAGTGCTCTTTAACTAGAAGGAAAACAACGTTGAAGAATTATATAAAGTGCCACGCAGAGAAAACTTAAAACATATTTATAATTTAAGTTTCAAAGGTTTATTCCCATGTGAGTTCTTAAGGAAATTCATTATTTATCAAAACAGCTTTTACATCTGACTCTACATCAGACTGATTGAATTGCTGTTCATAACCTTGAAAACATCTCTGTGGTATTAAAAATGTCTAAGTTGGATTTATTGCCATAACCCAGACATCACAGTCAAAACAAGATTCTTTTTGAGTTTGGGAGACATGCACAGTGCTATATCAATTCTGAAAGTCATGTTTGCCCACCAAGAGCAAGCCAAGAATGTGACTTCGGGGAAGTAATAAAAACGAATAATATTTATGTAAACTTGAGTCTAAGGCATTTTTATCTGAGTTTTGGTTAGAAGCTAGTGTCCCATTGCATGTTGTTTTAGCTGCTTGTTTTATGCAGTGGGCCCATTGATGTGAGGTTTAATGATGAAGGTAGACTGAAGTGTCCATAAGTTTAATGGTGTTTTACAGGTTATTATGTGGAACAAAATCAATGGAATTATGAATGCTGAGAATTATATACACTTGTTGACTTTCTGTACCTTCTGAAAAAAGACAGATAGGCATAAACTGTATCTATCAGCACAATAATGTCCTCCAAACACTCTCCAAACAGGACCTACTTGGAGCGGCGGTCTACGTTTATTATTTGAATAAATAAATTGCAAACTTCACAACTACACAACCCTGTTGTCCAACATAACGCTAACAGACTTTTAGCGGCTAATAACCAAGTTTGCTAGTTCGTTGTTTGAATGGATGAGGTCCAAACACGACATTCAACAAAACAGATCTAATATTGGTGTCTACATCCAGAGCCATTTGGCATTCTATTCCAGGATGATTTTGTTTCATCTGGTCAAGCACAGTAGATGTCAGTATGGAGAAAGACCAACCCGACTGACACAGCCCACACCAAGTGGTTAGCATTATGACTCTTTGAAATTCTTGGGCCCTTTGGATTCTTTCATTCGCACGGGCTCGCTGCTGTCTCAGGAATGTTTCAAGTAAGGTGTGTGAGTTTGTACTTCATGGATATGTTGGCTAATGGTGGCAACATATTCTTAAGATGTTTAATCAATGGCCGAAACCGAAGTTGATGGATTTTACTAGTCACATGAGTTGTCTTAGACAGATAATCGTTGGAGCTCTACATCAATTTTATGTAAAAAAAAATATTAAGGAACAAATCCAGTTGCAGGGGACAGTTTACCCCTGATCTGCGCTATAGGTCTGCTTAATAGACAGATTAGTCCCTGGAAAAAAATGTGAGAAATGTTTTTGTTGTTGTGCTGGATTGGTTTCAAACCAGCTTCAAGCAGTATTTTAAATTGGCCGTGTTAGGAATTTATTTCCCTTGAAACGCCACATTACCTTTCAAGGGATACTCAGATAAAGTGTAGCGGCAACATTTCCTCCAAGAAACCCTCCAGAGAGGGCTGGAATGTTTTACACACATGCAGTCTCTCTCGCTCTGTTTGCTACAGAATTTCATTGGGATATTTGTTTATCTCCCATTGATGTTGCTAGTGGTGTCAGGATTTCGTCCCTAGACACGCAGCGCCACGTATACAATTCTATGATCTTATGTACAGTATACCTGACTAAAAACAGTTCCCTTCATCCCCACCCCGACACACTGATACCCAACGCAACGGCCAATCCCCTGGTACACCACGCGTGCGTATGGATGTGACTGGTGGTTACTTTGCCCAATGGCCACTTGGGTGTCCTCTCAGAGACTTTTATTCATAGAGGTTGGTTTACTTCACATGTACGTGTGACATTTAAGTAGTGCAGCAGATGCTTTCATCCCGAGCAACAACACAATCAGTTCCTGTAAGTAAAATAAGCCACATTATGTGATTGAGGGTTTGTTACATGTGGGACATTCACGTTCACTGGTGAGTTAAAGTGCTCCGGGAAGCTACATGGATGTGTGGTTGGTGGTCTCCACAAGCTGAGGAGATTGAGTTTCATCTTTTCATTGCGCAAACTGTTTTGCAACGGTACATTGCCCTCGGAGTGTCAGACGATGTCAATCTCATCCCTTGCAGTCTCCTGATTCAAGAGAAATGGTGATATAATAAGCCTCACAAGTGTTAGACTACGCTAGACCTTCTCCTAACTAGAGGCGGGCTTATTTGTGGATTCGTTGGCTGCCTTATGCCAGGCAACCATTGCGCCACCGTATTCACTGATAAATCGCTACATTATGCGCCTGGCTACAAGATTTACCGGTGCTGTCACAGCCATCTGATACCTGGAACGCAAAATGTTTTATAGCCATTTAAGCTCTAAAGACAGTCTAATGGCCAGGCTCCATGCTCCCTGCTGGTTTTCGGCACCTGGGGCAGTGTGGGTTTTCATTTGGGGTTTTCCAAATCACCGCAGACATGGGCCGCGCTAGCCTGAGTGTGGCCGAGCGCCAGCCAGGGACCAGGTTGGGGTTGCGGTGGGATGTATGGCGTTGTTATTATAATCTCCAAAATTTAGTTGGACAAAGTGATTAAAATTGTTATTATTATAATTACCGAGGCTTTTTAGTCATCGCTGAGTGTGAGTGAAATGGAAAGCATGGTTTCAGTGTCCCTCCATGACACTTCCACGGTGTGCTATGGTGGCCACAGCTGCCGTGTCGACACTAGTCCGTCCCCCAGAAACACAATCCCTTTAATCTAGCCCTGGTTTAGATGGCGACAGGCCACGACACCTGCCCTGTGATTTAACCTAGGGTGGGTGTGTGTGTTTCTGACTCCTGAGGTGCGTGTGTGTATGTAAAAGGGGATTAGCCTTGAGTGCCGAGGGTGTTCCGCGATGCCTGCTTTTGTTAGGTCTCTTAGGACAAAAGAGACTTCTTTCTGTCTTCCCTAATTGATGTAGAGAACTTTTTAAAACAGTGACTAACTACTTGATTGCACAGTCATTCGCATACTTTAAGCTAGTACTGTATAGTCTACGGTGTGTATAGTTAAATAGGACCTAGCTAGCTTCTGTAGCATTAGCTAGCATCTGTGTTGCTCCCCAGAAATTAATCACAGTGCTTTGTTAGGCAACATTACTGTAGCTTGTGATAAACAGTTAACCATTATGTCACACAATCTGCTAGCCTAGCATCATTGGCACTTGGACGAATCACATTACTGCGCTAGCCCCATGACTGTTGTGGCAAGATGTATGGTGTGTGTTATAAAGATCAATAGAGTACTAAGTGCTTTTTTCTCTCACACTTTCTTTAAAAGAGAGAGAAAGGAATTTTCCAGTGTGCCACGTGTTTTACTGAGATCATCGAGGTTGAAGATTAGGTTGAGATACTTAAACGTTGAGTCTGGGCTCTTATATTTCGGCCTTTAGCTCATATTATAGCAACTAAGTGTCCGCTCTGAGATGGGAAGATAGTGTGTTCCATCCCTGCCAAGTCATACCACAGACAATGGCACCGGGCGTGTCTCTGCTTGGCACTCAGCATTACGGTGATAGGTTGCGGCGAAGGCCCTTCTATGGGTGAGGCCAACCATTCAGGGGTTGTACATCAACCTGTCTCCAACACATTTTCTCATGGACTGTGAGAGTCGCTTGCTTTCTCCCCGTGAGTGCGTGAGAGTGTTCTGTTTCGTGTCCAGTCCCTTCCGTGTTAGGAATATTTCCGGGCGGTGTACCTGGCCTGGGGTGTCACTAACCTGTAGACATGACGTGTGGGGGCGAGTCAGCACCAGCTGATGACTCTGTCACACATATCTCAGTAGTCTAAAAGTGGCTTCCTTCCTCTGTGTGTCATTCGGATTTGGTTAGCTGATGACAACCATGTCAGTTGATAGCAGTGTTGAGGTCAGTTCCATTTAACTCTCTGAGTGCCAGAGACCCTGTGAAAAAATGTGTGTCTGGTTTCTCTGCCCTCCTATTTAGTCTCACACTGAAGTGTTTTACATGTTTCATTCTGATTATATGTTTATCTATGATTTAAAATAGTTGCAGTGGATGGTACTTGAATGCACTCAATACTTCATTCTGTGTCTGCCAAAATTACAATGTTTTTTTTGCCTTGTCAAACACTAAGATTGTATTTAATAGCCTAGCTGTTTAATTTTGGCAACCGAACAAGCTTTCAAATGATGCCCACCTCATGACGATTGTGTTTAAACTAGGCTGTTTTGGGGGGTTTTCGAAAAGAACTGTAATTCTGTAATGGTGGATATGCAGGGCTGTGTAAAAAAAATACTAGTGATCTTAAACGGTACAGCTAGACAAGTAATTTAGGATTATACAGGCCTTTGACAATGTATTCAAACCCCTGACCAATTCTATCATATTACCGAATTGAAAAGGACATACTAAAATGCACTTCTGTTTGGTATTTCATCATATTTTATAAACTCAAATTATTTATAAGGTCACATTGGTTTCATACAAGTATTTTTTTGTTATAAAATAAAATAATTCATTCCAAAGTCCAACAGTGGCCCAATCAAAGTGTTGATGTCAATCCCAATGAGAATTTTGGCCACTTTCTGAGAATATTGGCAAACTGGAGTCGTCCAACCAACTTGAACAACCCTGGAGCATAGCTGCCAAGAAGAATGGGCCGATATCACTTCAACAGTGTGGTTAAAACTAGTAAATACTTACCTCAAAAGACTCAAAAGTATCTGTTGTTGCAGTGAAAGGTGGCTCTAAAACATTAAAAGGGAAACTTTGTTGGGTTTCAAAATCTATTTCAGATGTTTTTCTGTGATTTGGATAAGGGCTCCATTATTAGCTTTTCTCTAATTGACCTTGGAGGGGAACAAAACATTTTAATGGGCCAACTTTGAGTGTGTTAAATGGTTTTGTCTCAGCTTCGCTCAATGCCCCATCTGTCTACTGACATTTTTCTGTGGCCAACCATGTCATTAGTGTCACGAATGCCAACTTGTAAACAAAACATTTAAATGGCTTGCCATTTAAGATTACATCTTGTTTAGTCTCTTTGTCAACATCCTTTGCTCTGAACTGTTGACTGTAAATCATGGTTAGGGATGACGGCCTCAGCTAAGTGTGGTTGATGGGGCTGTTTTATAGATGTGTTGTTCAGCCTTGTTTGCTGTAGCCCAACACTACTGTAACTCGTGTTACAATTAAAAGAGGTGCTGGAGAATATTTAAGTGAGGTCTGCGAAATCTACTCACTGTTTCAGTAATGCAAGATTTGATTGACTCCATTTTCCCATGACTCTTTCCTACTGGGTGTACCATCTTAATCCCTGTAAACGCAACAACTAGTCAAATGGAGATAAAGACACATTTCCTGCAATTGTTAAAGCAGGACAACAAAAACGCACTCTTAATCACTGCATCAGTGTCCCAGGCAGTCATGGAACATGTTACATGCCACACTCCTCTCTGCCACAGGAGTGTCTGTGTGTGTCTGTGTGTGTCTGTGTGTGTCTGTGTGTGTCTGTGTGTGTCTGTGTGTGTGTACAGCCATGTACATACCAGGCATGTTTGTTCCCCTCCTCCGTGAGTTGGAACTCAACTCTGTAATGTCACGTGAATGCACAAACACAAACCCAGTAACACACACTAAGGCTTTTGAGGATTATACCTGAAACATTCCAACAGAAGGCGCAAGGGCATTTTGGTCTGTCATCCAATCTTCAGAGCTCTCATGTAGTTGCTATGTTCCTTTATTGTTACACCGAAAACCCAGTGCCTGTTTAATAAGAATGTATCCAGCACAGTTAATAACTCATTAGGGTTACATTCGTCCCTCCAATTAAAGGCAACATGCTCCTAAAATACTGTTCTCGACCGCGAGGCCAGTATTCCAGTATGACCGATAATGCCCCAGGTGCCATTCTATAGTTGATTTTTATTTACCGCCAGGTCAGCGCTCCGTTCATAAACCCATTTGTCTCTACCCGTTATTTTCATTGGCATGTCGTCGTGACTAGTTAGGCTTTCTCTCTGCGGCTCTTATGATTGAGCTCAGGTTTGAAATTGAAGGACTGTATATGAATGCATTCCAAATACAGCCAATGTCCTGGTGTTTTGCTCCAGCCAAGCAGTAATACTACTGAACTGGGGCCAAAACAAGGTTCAGACCAATTGGAGGAATCAATTCGTGGAGTGTTTTAAGGAGTATTTCACTCCTCAGAGTCAATGTGCCCCCATTCGAGAGTTGTTTGTCTTTGAGTCATGAGTCTTGGATTCATCTCGATGGAAAAGTGATTACCTTTTTGGTCCACCTTGACGTTGTCTTGGAAACCGGTCCCTAAGCGTGAGGGCAGTCCGGAGGATTATTGGATTCGTCCTCTGAAAGCTTTACCGTGGTTAGGAATCTAACCTCCGTCTCCGGTTTCTCTGTTGCAGGAAAGTGTGTCCAGCTTCGGTAGAACTGTTAGGAGAGCTCTTCAGAATGAATACAGGTATGTGATGTGCCTCTACACTCTACACACTAGCATGCCAGCGATAAGACGCCTTCAATGTCCAGAATGGTTTTAGTTGCACCGTTCTGCTTTACATTTGTTAGGCTGTCCGAGTCTGTCGCTGCGTGAGTGTTTTGTTTGTGTCTGGCTTTCTTTGGACCCAAGGAAGAACGGCGGCTACATCAGCAGGGCCTACTGGGGTTACAAATTAACAAAACCACAAAAGAAACAACATTTCCCGTGGAGAACTTTTATTTTGTAGCTATATATGAAACATGCTTTACAGGACAGTAACCATTATGCATAACATATACACTCCATGTCACCCATCATTTACATTGTGCACTTATTAATAATCTTTTTCATATTACATGCACACTGAATTCAAGGCGTTGTGCTTTGGCTGATCCAACTCTTATTTTATTATTTTGTATTTGCCAGCTGGCGTACTTCTTCCTGCCTCGGTTGCTTAGCTATGCCAACTCTAAATCAAGCATTTTATTTTATACACTGCCCAAGGATTATGATAATGTTGAAGCATTACTGTTATAGGGGCATTACCCATTTATTATGTAGAAACATTACTGTTACAGGAGCATTACCTGTTTTTAATGTATAAACATAACAAGTACATGAGAATTAAGTATTTACAACGTAGAAACTTTATTGTCCCGGGGCATTGCCCATTTGTAATGTGACACCATTACTGTCACACTCCTTTAGCATTTTGATCCAGCTACACACACACCAAGCCGATACTCGCCAATTCATCTTAAAGTTGTCCCCTTCCCAATATGTTTCAAGCAGTTAAAATGAATTATTACACTACTGTCAAGCTGCCAGTAATAGTTTAGATTGGTTCCCTTGTTGATTTTTTTCTGTGTGTTTATATCATGACTGCTATTAAGGTGTCAATAGCCTCCTCGTGTTCGAGGATCTCGTTTTGTTACGATCGTAGTTTGGATTTGTTCCACGCAGCATTGGTAATTATTTACATTACATCACTGGAGGAAATGAGGCACAGAATTTACAAAAGACGTGTCCATTGATTTACTGAAAGGCCCATAGACTCCACACAATCTAGGTTGCTCTTTTTCAGCCTTAGTGTTTACATGTGTTAACACTGGATTGGTGCCGGAGCCGAGAACCAAGTTGGAAAGTGGTGGAATTTGCCTTTAAAAAAAGAAATATCTTACTACACTTCCAATAATGGGAGCTTTTATTGTGGAGAAAGACAATTTTCTCTGAAAGCACATTTTTTACACCCCAATATTACCTTCTTAATGGCCATGGTTTCTGAATCGTCTTGCTTGCCGAGGGATGTTCTGGCCCACTCTGAAAAGTGGTTTATTATTGAGCATGAACGTTCGTCGGACCCAGAGGCGCAGTTCAAACGAAGCAGGAAGCGGTCTTCTAATTGCAGTTTATTTGCTGATTCCACCCGGTTGGAAACATACACAAATTATTTCCGATATTGTTGGTAAGCCTTATAAAATCTAGAACCTGTCGTTTTCGTAACTGTAACAACAGCATAAACAATTATTACTATACTTTTTTAAAGGTAGAGTCAGCGATATGATATCATAACTTCCTGCTGACACAGAAACAACAGCAGGATGACATAAAGGGAGTGCTGTTAGCAGGAGGATACCCGGCCTGTGTGTGGTCTCATATTGCAGAGTCTACCTTTTTACGGTCTGTTTATCTTTACACTAACCACAACGTCAGTTCAGTTGACCCCCCCACCCATCTTGAAATGTGCCGTGAGCCTCCTCCCGTCCCCGTTGCTCACGAGAAGGGAGTCATTGTAATGCATGTGCTTTGCCTCCTCTGTCATGGGGGCTTTGGCTGCGTGCGTGCGTGCGTGCGTGCGTGCGTGCATGCGTGTGTTTAATTGTGCGTGTGCTGCTTTTGCTGCCTTGGCTGCCGGCCGTGCTTTCCCAGACAGCGGAGGACGCGCTCGCAAAAGCTCCGCCTTGCAACTCACCCTCTCCCCCATGAAGCGGGTCCAGAGCTTCCCGAACCTCTTCACAGGTATTAACACGCGCACATGCACACTCTACTTTAACGCCTAACACACACAGCGTCCTGACCCACCCCGACCTCACAGGGTCAATGCAGTTACTTGAAGTGGGTAATTTACAGGCCTCGCTTGATCCAATTACTGCAGCAGCATGGCGTTCTGTCGTACGAACGCTGTCCTGTCACAAGTATAGCCCCTTGTTCTTCTCTGTTCTTTTACCTCACTCTTCCCGCCTCCCACGACATCGTTCGCTTTCTGTTTGCAACCTTTGTCTCTCTCCGTTTGTCACTTTGTTCGCTTTCTCCCCCTCTTCTTCTCCCCTTTTTGTTTTTCCCGTCGTTCCTCTGAGGCCGGACGGTCCATTCGAGTTCTTCAGAGACATGTTTAGATGAATTAAGACAGGGTCTGAGGGAATTCCATTGCAGCGGGTGTGTGCGCGACTGCTAAAAATGGTACTGTTTTGGGGCGAAACCATGACAACCCTGACTCATTTGTTCCCATTCCGCCTGGTGAGAAAGTCAGGGATTTGGACGCCGTGCATTTGTCTTTCATTTAATCTTTAGGGGAAATGTCAATCTCTCCAGCAGTGAATGGAAAATATTTGTTCGCAGGACATGTCGTGCAGGTAGTAGCCGTGCTTTCGAAACGCCAGCTCGTCTATCACCGTTTCTTGTCTGTTTAAGCTCAACGAGGGCTTGACCAGGGAATCACTGCTGTACACGCCAAGAGTCATAGTTGATTTTAACCCCTGACAACAGGGCCAAATGCCATGTTTCTCTACTCCTCTACATCAAAGGATTAGGTGGTAGTTTGATCCAGTTCTAAATTTATGGTTAAGCAAAATCACAGTCACCTGTATGTCTACCAAAACACCAATCCCTATGGCTAATTCAGAATTGAGAGGCGGGACAATCAAGTCAATCAATCAATCAATCAAATGTATTTTATAAAGCCCTTTTTACATCAGCAGTTGTCACAAAGGGCTTTTACAGAAGCCTTAAACACTCTGATCTCAGATCCGTAGTAAAGCCCAACTTCTACCACAAGTCTGCTTTGCAGAACAATTTGCCCCATTCAGGTGTGGTTGGCCTGAGGCTGTTTGTTTTAACAACTCTGGCTTGCATTCCTCGCGTTCACATTTCACATTTAAGTTATTTAGCAGATGCTGTCATCCAGATTGACATTCATTTTCATACATTTTTCACACCGGCCGCTCTTGGGAGTTTAACCCAGAGCCTTGGCTTTCCGAAACTCCATGCTCTACCAAGCGTCATGTGACCACTGGCGGTTGAAACCACACGGCAGAACACTGAGACCTTGTCCTTTACCGGCCAATTAATAGACCGTTCCAACCCTTGTTGCTTGGGTGTAATGTGGTCAAAGACACCTCCCTTGAAAACGAATATGAGCAGAGGCTTTCAGAGCTGTGGCTATGCAGAGACCGAGAGTTCTTCCGCCGGCATCGGGCAGTGGGGGTTTTAAGACCACGCCAGGGATTTAAAAACACTACTTGCCTCATGACATTTCCACTCGTTAATCTAGACGTTATCACCCAGCTGTTCGTGTATTCGTGATGCTGGTTTATAAAGAATGAGACGGCGCCCTATCCAAGACTCTTAAGAGCTTCCGTCCTGGCTAATGGGTGTTTCCTTTTCTGTTTTGTTTTGGCTTCTCTGTCAGCAATTTTCAGTCCGCTGCTTTTCTCCAAAGCCGACCGCAGTCAAAGCTATATGTCTTTGAAGTAGACACATGACACAGTTGTTTGGGATGTGCCTGCTACCTCCCCCAGAAGCTACGGTCTACTTTCAACAGCCTTATCGTCTTCAAAACCTATCCTTGAATAGACCCAGTTCCCCTTCCATTCATTTTTTCCAGTACCACTTCTGATTCCATTTGATGTATTCCAACTCCCACATTTAGTTTAAGCAGCTCTGCGAGTTCGGGAATAAATACAACAAATGAAACCAGACAAGGTATCAAACACTCTAAAAAGTGTAAACATCTTAAACACCAGAGCACTTCACTATTACGTGTCTTAACTAAATCTGTACTGTCAGTGTAGTGTAATAGTCTATGCCACTCCAATTGTTTGTTTAGTTTGTTGTGGGATGGGATGTCAGTTAGTTAGCCCCTAGATGCATCTTGGGATTTCCACATTGTGTGTCTCTTGCTGGCTAGCTACTGCATGACCTCCTACCTCTAATAATAGTCTTCTAATCCCTATTTTATTTGACACTAATCCCCCTGTTGAGTTAATAGCAGTTGAGATATGTGGGCGGTTACACAGGACACGGCGTAGGAAATGGTTTTGCGTCTGATAAACACATGTCTTATAACACAGATTGAGGCGGTACCTTTGTGTTTCGCACGGGCTGGTTCAATTGTTATGCATGAACCCTGTTTAGTGTTTCAGTTTGGACCCCTGTTCTATTCACTCTATTTCTATTCTTTATATGGCGGCTTAAATACAGCTAAATCACTTTAGAAATAAATAACCTTTTTGTTTGTGGGCTCTACTGGCTCAGAAGATCTGAGTTCAGTAGGTACAGAACATTGAGATGAGAAAAGATGTCTAGAACATGCGGAATCAAACCCCACCTTAAGGAACATTCACATAGAAATAGATTGATGTAGGACAGACCTGCCTCTCTGCCAGCTTTCTTTTGTTTGTGTCCCTACTATGTGTCACTGAGCAGTTTTTTCCTTCCCTAAATGTTTCCCTTTCCTGTCCTCTCTCAGCCACCACACTGTATAATTCGTTTTACAACTTAATTTTCTTCCAAAGTAACCAAGCTTGCTAGGTTTTGAAGCTTCTGGATGCACCCATCGTGTGTTAATTTAGCTGTAGCTTGACGATGAGACTGATTCGATTTTTTTCCCCACACAGGGAGTGAGTCTCACTCATCTGATTCAGGTAATCACACAGCGTCTGGCTCTTTAAAGCCAAACGTAAGACACCTTGCTCCACTTCAGTTGAGCTAGGGAAGTAACACGTTGTGCCATACAGGGCGCTGCTGTGAGACCAGTCGCCTAGAACTGCATTTCCAGTTGTGCGACTGTGATTGTGTCCGTGTTGTAGATGCTTGGCGCTCGCACAGCACCGACGGTCTGAGGAACGGCGGCGACGACGTCAGTTCCTCCCTGGCCGCCAAGGGCTTCCGCAGCGTCAGGCCCAACCTGCAGGACAAGAAGTCTCCCACGCAGGTGAACACGCGCACTGGCGTACACACACACACACACACACACACACACACACACACACACAGTGTATTGTCAAGCATCCTGATTACGGGACGTCAGATGTGAGTATTCACGCTAACCTGGTTGAGTTCACAGGCTAAGGGATCCATATTTAATCCATAGTGTCAAACCCAGTGTGTGTCAGTCTTTAGGAGGATGTTCACGGTTATCCTAGCTTGTCTTTCTGTCATTCCGTCAGCAGCAGTGCCTCCAGACAACTTTCCCTGTCAACTTTTTCCGTTGATTCAAGTCGATATGTTTGCTTTTTCAGTGGCTATCGAGAGACAAATCGAAAGATTGCTTTCCTCCCGGTGTGTGTGTGTGTGTGTGTGTGTGTGTGTGTGTGTGTGTGTGTGTGTGTGTGTGTGTGTGTGTGTGT
>JACXGJ010009827.1:0-23362 GCA_016801105.1 Esox niger | reverse complement strand
GATTCACTTCCAAGGTGGTAAACTGGCTAAAGCTGACATTGAGACCTGTGAGTTGGTTTCCATTGTTTCTTAATGCTTTCCTAAATTCACCTTAATGTTATTGTGGAGATTTATCATCCAACATGCTCTCCCTCTTACTCTCGTTTACTCTCTCAGACCTGCTGGAGAAGTCCAGAGTGACCTTCCAGCTGCCCGATGAGAGAGGCTACCACATCTTCTTCCAGATGATGACAGGCCACAAACCTGAGATCGTCGGTACGTCATAACTATAAACAGCAGTAGTCTGAGAATATCTCTGTTATAAGAGATAACTGACACACCAGACTCCATTCTCCACAGAAATGGCCCTCATCACCACCAACCCCTACGACTTCCCCATGTGCAGTCAGGGACAGATCGCTGTGAACAGCATCGACGACAAAGTAGAGCTGGATGCCACAGACGTGAGTCATATGAAGTTTGAACTAAAAAAAATATGAAATGCTTCAAAAGCCCATACATACATAGTGCATTTTGCAATTCCAATTTGGTGGAAGCTGGGAAGTGTCATTTCTAAATGTTGGTGTCAAGCATTTGCTTCAAAGTTCTCTTCATGCCAGCCCGGTTGATCTGAACGTTTAAGACATCCAGATCCACGAGGCAATGTGCCTGAGCAACTGTGCACACCTGTTTGCTGCACTTTCATCAACTGCTGTGGAACAGAGGAGCCAGTGCTCCCGTTTGTTCTAGAGAACTGTGGTGTAAATGAACAAACAGCCGTTCAATTTATCACTGTTGTTCTTCCTCCTCTCAAATTACAGGATGCCATTACAATCCTGGGCTTCAGTAACGAAGAGAAGGTCAGCATCTACAAGCTGACCGGCGCCGTGTTGCACCATGGCAACTTGAAATTCAAGCAGAAGCAGCGCGAGGAGCAGGCCGAGCCAGACGGCACAGAGGGTGAGTCCCAAACCAGGATATACAATGTGCAACAGTCCCATTCCCAAGGACAATGCAGACAGAAGGGGCCAAATAAAAGGCAGGCAGATCAGTTTTGGAGATCACGTTCTGAACTCAAGTGACGATGTAAAAGAGAATC
The DNA here is from genome assembly GCA_016801105.1 of Esox niger. Taxonomy (NCBI): domain Eukaryota; kingdom Metazoa; phylum Chordata; class Actinopteri; order Esociformes; family Esocidae; genus Esox; species Esox niger. The sequence goes on along the minus strand of JACXGJ010009827.1, from coordinate 22,284 downwards.
AAAACCCAAACCACTGAATAGTTGGGCTACAGTTCTGCTGACATCAGAAACAAGTAATATTGAGTCCATTGAGTCTGTTCTCGTTGGTTCTCTCTCCAGTTGCTGATAAAATTGGCTACCTGCTGGGTCTGAACTCAGCTGAGATGTTGAAGGCTCTTTGCTACCCCCGAGTGAAGGTTGGCAATGAGTATGTCACCAAGGGACAGACTGTACCTCAGGTAAGGAGGCTAAACACGATTATCTACTCCCCGTGTCCCTCCAACATTGGGATGCTGTGTAAAATGTAAAGAAAAACAGAATGCAACGCTGCACAAATCATTTAAACCATATAGTCAAAAGAAAAGAGTAAAAAGACAACATTTTAAAGAAAAAATTAGAAAATAAGAAATGTTATTGTTTCTTGAAAAAAGATATGCCCACTTGGATATATGCCCACCAAGTCTGCATTGATGTTTTTTAGTATGGAATTTTTTCTTCACGTTTTTGCTGGACAAGGTCAACCTCTCATTTAATGAGGTATTGCGATTGCAGGTTAACAACGCTGTCTCAGCTCTGGCCAAGTCCATCTATGAGAGGATGTTCTTGTGGATGGTCATTCGTATCAATGAGATGTTGGACACCAAGCAGCCAAGGCAGTTCTACATCGGTGTGCTGGATATTGCTGGATTTGAGATCTTTGACGTGAGTAGAAGACAAGAACAGGACAATACGCTTTAAAATAGATGGACAGTAGAGTTGTATGATGATATAATCCCTTTTAAAATCCATCAACAGTACAACAGCATGGAACAGCTGTGCATCAACTTCACCAATGAGAAACTGCAACAGTTCTTCAACCACACCATGTTTGTCCTGGAGCAAGAGGAGTACAAGAAGGAAGGAATCGTCTGGGAGTTCATTGATTTCGGCATGGACTTGGCTGCCTGTATTGAGCTCATTGAGAAGGTAAGCAGATGATTATGAAGTAAGAGGAAAGCTCATATGGAGCCCTGGGTAAGATATTATCACAGTGGTACAATGTATCTTCATATTAAAAAGTCATATAACAGCAGGGTTAGTAAATGAAAAATTACAAAAAATGTAATACGGACCTGTGAATAAAATATAAATCTCTTTATTCCTAAAGCCACTGGGTATCTTCTCCATCCTTGAAGAGGAGTGCATGTTCCCCAAGTCTTCAGACACAACCTTCAAGAACAAGCTGTACGACCAGCATCTTGGCAAGACCCAGGCGTTTGAAAAGCCCAAGCCTGCCAAGGGCAAGGCAGAGGCCCACTTCTCTTTGGTGCACTATGCCGGCATTGTGGATTACAACATTACTGGCTGGCTGGAGAAGAACAAGGACCCCCTGAACGACTCAGTCTGTCAGCTGTATGGAAAGTCCTCAGTCAAACTGTTGGCTGGCCTGTACCCTGCTGCCCCACCTGAGGGTAAGACAAGCATCACATGGAAATATTTAATGACACACTAGTTACAAACCAGACCTTCATTTCCTTTAAAGACTTAGAGATGAGAGCGAGAGACATGACATGCAGATTTTCCATTGTAAGTTCCTTCAGAACTGGCTAAATTAAGTATACTTGAGATGTTTGACATTAGCCAGACATTTTCTTGTTTGTAATTAATGTGCTTGTTTATGACAGTACTACAGTCGATTTCTAACATTATATTGTTAAACATTCAGATATCATTCAATTTATCCAGCCTGCTCTAGGAAATGTAGTTTCAATTTAATTTAATATTTATTTCCCATTTTACCAGATACAACCAAGAAAGGAGGCAAGAAGAAGGGTGGATCTATGCAGACTGTGTCCTCCCAGTTCAGGGTGAGATTTCAATGTATATAATTAGTCCTTTAATAGACAAACATTGATTATCTTAACTGTTCTGAGAAAATGGTTTGTAACGCTCCTACAGGAGAACCTGGGCAAGCTGATGACCAACCTGAGGAGCACTCATCCTCACTTTGTGCGCTGCCTGATCCCCAACGAGTCAAAGACTCCAGGTATACGATGAACATTTTATTAAATATTTAGTCAGTATGGTGTCTATTACTTTAACAAGCCTAATCTTTAACTAGTTTCTGAATATTAACAGAGACTTGGTTCGTTTTCCCAGGTCTGATGGAGAACTTCCTGGTCATCCACCAGCTCAGGTGTAACGGTGTACTGGAGGGAATCCGGATCTGCAGGAAGGGCTTCCCAAGCAGAATCATCTATGCTGACTTCAAGCAGAGGTACATCCAAACAAATGCAGACGTAATTAAAGGTTTAGCTTTTATGTAATACAACCAACCTGGAACTTGAATTTGTCTTCATTCAGGTACAAAGTACTGAATGCCAGTGTCATCCCAGAGGGTCAGTTCATGGACAACAAGAAGGCTTCTGAGAAGCTTCTTGGGTCCATTGATGTGAATCATGAGGATTACAAGTTTGGCCACACCAAGGTCAGTCCAATACCCAGCAGAAGCTATTAACAAAACACAAAGCTAATAACAAAACATAAATTGTGATTGAAACCAGAACCATTTCAATCTTCTGTAGTTGGTATATCCATCCATTAATAGAAAATCTGTTTTCATCCAATGGTCTGTTTGTGTTATTCACATATTTTGATGAAACTGTTTCATGTGTCATCACAAGACTGTTGTTTCATAATTGGCCACGTCTATCTGTTTGTCAGGTGTTCTTCAAAGCCGGTCTTCTGGGCGTCCTGGAGGAGATGAGAGATGAGAAGCTGGCCTCTCTGGTGGGCATGCTCCAGGCTCTTAGCCGTGGATTCCTCATGAGGAGAGAGTTCTCCAAGATGATGGAGAGGAGGTGAGGAACATCAGCTTTTTGTGAATCATCTGAATGTATTTAATAAACAGTCCCACTCAGACCCATACACTTACTGTACATATTGTCCATGCATTTCATTGCCATAACATGTTATTGCAAATGACAAATAAACCTTTAAACTTTGTATATGGTCAATTGTTTTTAATGAAACAGGACCATAAGTATGATAATAGTTTATTGAAGCAACACTATTTAGTTTTAACAAAAGCAACACAGGCTCTCTACCCTCTGTTCTGACACGAAGATGAGAGTAATGTAATCACTCACAAATTCATAGACTGAGCAGAAAATTGAAGAAATCACCATCCAAACTATTACAATGGTTTTAACAATGTGTGAAGTCATTTCGGATCTTAGAATGAAGACTGAGACATGCAACTCTATACATTTAGTACCTTTTTGTTAGATGTAAGGTCTATTAATCAATCTCTTTCCCTTTTATCAACCAGAGAGTCCATCTTCTCCATCCAGTACAACATCCGTTCATTTATGAATGTGAAAACCTGGCCATGGATGAAGTTGTACTTCAAGATCAAACCTCTGCTAAAGAGCGCAGAGTCTGAGAAGGAGTTGGCCAACATGAAGGAGAACTTTGAGAAGATGCAGGGAGACCTGGCCAAGGCTCTGGCCAAGAAGAAAGAGTTGGAGGAAAAGATGGTGGCCCTAGTTCAGGAGAAAAATGACCTGGCACTGCAAGTCGCATCTGTGAGTTGGCAACAACCCCCAAAGACATACTAATACACATTAAATATTATTTTCCTGCAGAAACATGCAAACACATCTTGTTCTAACCTCTTTGACAAATGTCAGCCGATATTATCATAGACAAAGGGGCATTATATTTTGTTCCACGATTCTGAAAACAGGATTCAGAGAATCTGAACGATGCTGAGGAAAGGTGTGAGGGGCTCATCAAGAGCAAGATCCAGCTGGAGGCCAAACTCAAGGAGACGACCGAGAGGCTGGAGGATGAGGAGGAGATGAATGCTGAGCTGACTGCCAAGAAGAGGAAGCTGGAGGATGAGTGTTCTGAGCTGAAGAAGGACATTGATGACCTGGAGCTCACCCTGGCCAAAGTGGAGAAGGAGAAGCACGCCACTGAAAACAAGGTATTGTTTCAGACTAGACAATCTAACCAAGCAAGTATAAAGTAAAAACGTAGAACAGAACATTTGTAACATAAGAAATAAGCATTGTAGACATTTTTAACTTCCCAATTTTCAGGTGAAAAACCTGACAGAGGAGATGTCGTCGATAGAAGAAAGTGTAGCCAAGCTGACCAAGGAGAAGAAAGCCCTCCAAGAGGCCCACCAGCAGACCCTGGATGACCTGCAGGCAGAGGAGGACAAAGTCAACACTCTGTCCAAGGCCAAGACCAAGCTGGAACAGCAAGTGGACGATGTGAGTGGAGATGGACATTTTGGCTTTGATAATATGAAAGATGATATTAATTTGAGTTCTCAACAATACATGTGTTTTTTTATCCTATAGCTTGAGGGGTCTCTGGAGCAAGAGAAGAAGCTCCGTATGGACCTTGAAAGAGCCAAGAGAAAGTTGGAGGGAGATCTGAAACTGGCCCAGGAGACCATAATGGACCTGGAGAATGACAAGCAGCAGTCTGATGAGAAGATCAAGAAGTAAACATTAACAAATGACCGCAATATTAACTGACATATTGGGATTCTTAAAAGCAGTCAATGGTTAGAAACTTTGTCGTTACACTGTCATTCTAAAACCAACTCTGCATCCAACCCCTTTGTGTTTCTTAGGAAGGAGTTTGAGACAACCCAACTCCTCAGCAAGATTGAGGATGAGCAGTCTCTGGGAGCTCAACTGCAGAAGAAGATCAAGGAACTCCAGGTAGAGTGTAGAACCTGCCAGAAGAAAGCACACACCGAAAACTTCCTGAATCTATGAATTCTGCTAGCACTTCTGGTGCCTTCTTATGTCTCAGCACATTGGCACATGATGATTCTTGCAGTTGAACATGGGACAACACGGACACAGAATGTATTTCTAGAGTTGTCTTTGTATCATTTCCACAAGATTTACTCAGTATATTCAGTTGTTTGATTCTGTTTTCTTGTGTTGTAGGCCCGTATTGAGGAGCTGGAGGAGGAGATTGAGGCTGAGCGTGCTGCCAGGGCCAAGGTTGAGAAGCAGAGGGCCGATCTCTCCAGGGAACTTGAGGAGATCAGTGAGAGACTGGAGGAGGCCGGAGGAGCCACTGCTGCTCAGATTGAGATGAACAAGAAGCGCGAGGCTGAATTCCAGAAGCTGCGTCGTGATCTAGAAGAGTCCACCCTGCAGCATGAAGCCACAGCTGCTGCTCTGCGCAAGAAGCAGGCCGACAGTGTGGCTGAACTTGGGGAGCAGATTGACAACCTGCAGCGCGTCAAGCAGAAGCTGGAGAAGGAGAAGAGCGAGTACAAGATGGAGATTGATGACCTCTCCAGCAACATGGAAGCCGTTGCCAAGGCTAAGGTGAGTACTGATGTTTGGACAAGCAGGTTTGACAAAGGTCAACTATATTACCATTCAAGTTAACTTAGCTGAATGGGAGTGTCAAATATAATATAATGATGGAAAGTTTTTCTCTATCAGGGCAATCTGGAGAAGATGTGTCGTACTCTTGAGGACCAGCTGAGTGAACTCAAGACCAAGAATGATGAGAATGTTCGCCAGGTCAACGACATCAGTGCACAGAGGGCCAGACTCCTCACAGAAAATGGTAACATGGCAACAATAATGATAGTCATGTATAATGAATTAACAACCAATGTTTTTCATTTGGAAGAACAACAGTTTCTATATTATGTAAAACTTACATGACATATTTTCCATTAACATAATGTGTCTATGTTCCTCCAGGTGAGTTTGGTCGCCAGCTGGAAGAGAAGGAAGCCCTGGTGTCTCAGCTGACCAGAGGCAAACAGGCTTTCACCCAGCAGGTGGAGGAGCTGAAGAGGCATATTGAAGAGGAGGTCAAGGTGAGGGACTCAGAATGAAATCTTGCCAACCAGAAGAGTTTAGTGGCTCATTGCCAGGACTTCTACTGGAATACGTTTGATAATATCTATGTCTTTATCACAGGCTAAAAATGCATTGGCCCATGGTGTCCAGTCTGCTCGCCATGACTGTGACCTCCTGAGGGAGCAGTTTGAGGAGGAGCAGGAGGCCAAGGCAGAGCTACAACGTAGCATGTCCAAGGCCAACAGTGAGGTGGCTCAGTGGAGGACCAAGTATGAAACGGATGCCATCCAGCGTACAGAGGAGCTGGAGGAGTCCAAGTGAGTCACATAGAAAACTAAAATAGAGGGAGGTTGGGGGGGTTGGGGGCTCTGGGAAAATGTTACATCAACATGTATTGAAAGGTTTATTTCTCACCATAACAACACTTCTGATGCCAAACAGGAAGAAGCTGGCCCAACGCCTGCAGGAGGCTGAGGAGGCCATTGAGGCAACCAACTCCAAATGCGCCTCCCTGGAGAAGACCAAGCAGAGACTGCAGGGAGAGGTGGAGGACCTCATGATTGATGTGGAGAGAGCCAACGCAATGGCCGCCAACCTCGACAAGAAGCAGAGGAACTTTGACAAGGTGAAAAAGAATATATTGTCTGCTATATGACTGATTATAGTATAATTGTAGTATATTCCTGATTTAAAACTTTTCTAAAATGATAAATTCCATGGATTTCCAGGTTCTGGCAGAGTGGAAACAGAAGTATGAGGAGGGTCAGGCTGAGCTGGAAGGAGCTCAGAAGGAGGCGCGCTCTATGAGCACAGAACTCTTCAAGATGAAGAACTCCTACGAGGAGGCCCTGGATCATCTAGAGACTCTGAAGAGAGAGAACAAGAACCTACAACGTGAGCATTTGACAGCAAATTTGTTTGACTAGTGTTTTGAAAACTCTTCATCATCAAAATGACTACAACCTCAGAATGTTGACAAAATTGACACATAATGTGCATTTTTTTTAACAGAAATTGCTATTTGATTTCAAAGAATTGTATTATTGACTATGATCCCATTTCAAATTGAGTGCGTCTGCATTGTCCATTGAAAGACTGACCAATTTAAACTGCTCCACTGTTTGTTTGTGTTTCTGTAGAGGAAATCTCTGACCTGACTGAGCAGCTTGGAGAGACTGGCAAGAGCATCCATGAGCTGGAGAAGGCCAAGAAGACCGTGGAGACAGAGAAGTCTGAGATCCAGACCGCTCTGGAGGAGGCTGAGGTACAGAGTACAGCTATTTGACAGAAAAGCAGTGGAATTGTTGAACAATGCTCCAATGAGTTTATGTTTTTTTGTAGTTATATATATATTGAATTCCTTGAAGTAAATAAATCAAAACACACTTTCACTGGATTGTCTCTCTTCGTCCAGGGAACACTACAGCAGTTCAGTGCTTCCTGTCTTTTTGTTAGGTGTAGACATTTTGAACTTGTTACATTAATCCACCTTCCTCCATCTTTGTCCAGGGAACACTGGAACATGAGGAATCCAAGATTCTCCGTGTGCAGCTGGAGCTGAACCAAGTCAAGGGTGAGATGGACAGGAAGATCGCTGAGAAGGATGAGGAGATGGAACAGATCAAGAGGAACAGCCAGAGGGTTCTAGACTCCATGCAGAGTACCCTGGACTCTGAGGTCAGGAGCAGGAACGATGCCCTGAGGGTGAAGAAGAAGATGGAGGGAGACCTGAATGAGATGGAGATCCAGCTGAGCCACGCCAACAGGCAGTCCGCTGAGGCCCAGAAACAGCTGAGGAACGTCCAGGGACAGCTCAAGGTAAAGGGATTAGGACAACTGCCTCTTGAACCTGAAAATGTAAAATGATTATTTTTGGTATAATTAACCTATTTGAAAAGGATAGGAGGGACAGAATGAAGAGGACTATTATACTGTTGAAATGTAGGCTATACAGGTCTGGTCTTGTCCCCATTTCCAAAACTTCTGTGTCATTGTGAACAACCACAGGATGCCCAGCTGCACCTTGATGATGCTGTCCGCGCAGCAGATGACATGAAGGAGCAGGTAGCCATGGTGGAGCGTAGAAACGGTCTGATGGTGGCTGAAATCGAGGAGCTGAGAGTTGCTCTGGAACAGACAGAGAGAGGACGCAAAGTGGCTGAGACTGAACTCGTTGATGCCAGCGAACGCGTTGGACTTCTGCACTCCCAGGTATGGGTTGAAAACGGTTGGAATGTGACAGGGATTAGTATTTGTTTTTTAGCCTCAAAGTAATCTGTCATGTTTCCTCCTTCAGAACACCAGCCTTCTGAACACCAAGAAGAAGCTGGAATCTGATCTGGTACAGGTCCAGGGAGAGGTGGAAGACATTGTCCAGGAGGCCAGAAATGCAGAGGAGAAGGCCAAGAAGGCCATTACTGATGTGAGTCCTTGAAAAACATCCACTTAATTTTTCCCCAAGAGCCTTGACTGGTAATTCACAACAATCATATGAAAGGGCAGTTATGTTTTGTGTTCATTAAAAAAACAACCTACCATTCTAGGCGGCCATGATGGCTGAGGAGCTGAAGAAGGAGCAGGACACCAGCTCTCATCTGGAGAGGATGAAGAAGAACCTGGAGGTCACAGTCAAGGACCTGCAGCATCGTCTGGATGAGGCTGAGAATCTGGCCATGAAGGGAGGCAAGAAGCAGCTCCAGAAACTTGAGTCCAGGGTGAGTTACCAGCTGAGGGAAATGGAGGCCTGCAAGATTTACTGTTCAAAAGTTTTTTGATGATATTAAAAGTGTGTGTTGAAAAGAAGATTCAAAAAAGATGATAACAACGCTACATCTTAAATGACCGCTTATTTCTTCCTTAAAGGTTCGTGAGTTGGAGACTGAAGTTGAAGCTGAGCAGAGAAGAGGTGTCGACGCCGTCAAGGGAGTCAGAAAATACGAGCGCAGAGTCAAGGAGCTGACTTACCAGGTATGAAGTTCCTTATTCACATAAACACATTGAATAGTCTGTATAAATAAAATGGTTTATTCATTATTTGATCTTCTCTCACAGACTGAGGAGGACAAGAAGAACGTTGCCAGACTTCAGGACCTGGTAGACAAGCTGCAGTTGAAAGTGAAGGCCTACAAGAGGCAGACAGAGGAAGCGGTGAGTCACCAATTTAGTCAAATATTCGGAAAGAGTATAATTGAAAGATGTATTTTTTCTATTAAACCCTCCAAATAGAATTATAATTTAATTGGAATTTTATTATCGATTACATACATGTACATTTCCTAGCTGTAGTTTCAAACTCTGAATGCTGATGTTGTTCTCTGCCTCTCTTTCCCCGCCCAGGAGGAGGCAGCCAATCAGCACATGTCTAAGTTCAGGAAGGTGCAGCATGAGCTGGAGGAGGCAGAGGAGCGCGCTGACATCGCTGAGACTCAGGTCAACAAGCTCAGAGCCAAGACCCGCGACAGTGGAAAGGTACGCAACTGTTGCAGAAAAATCACCCCTGGCTCTTGTTGAAATGTGATCACAATGGTGACTTATATACTCAGTTTTAAGGTTATCTTAGTTTACTATTATATGTTTTTAGTAGAACAGAATTAATACTCTTTTTTTCTTTATTGCTACAGGGAAAAGAAGCTGCTGAATGAAAAAGGGAAGCATTTCTCTGTGTTGCATAAAATATGATCTTCATGGTAGAATTGTTTTGCATTGATTAAATATGTTGGCCAACATTCACTTCCTTTCTGGCTGTGGACTTTTTGCTAGGCAAAACTTAAATCTATAGATACCTACAGGGCATTCAGAAAGTATTCAGACCCCTTTCCATGTTCTACATTTTGTTCCAGTTTAATTCTACAATTGGTAAGTGTTTCTTTTTCCTAATCAATCAATACATTAAAACGAAAATCTCAGATTTACATAGATCTATGTGCTAGAAGAATTCAGATACTTTGCTGTGACACAAACATTTTACCAAACAAATCCTGTTTTAATCGTCCTTAAGATTTCTACAACTTGACTGGATTCCACCTGTGGTAAATTCAATTGACTGGACATGATTTGGGAAGCCATACACCACTCTATATGAAGTCCACAGGTGATAGTGCATGTGGCGACAAAATCACGCCATGAGATTGAAGGATTGGTCAGCGAAGCTCTGAGACGGAACTCTAGGGAAGGGAATTAAAGTATTTCTGTAACATCGAAGGTTCCTAAGAACCCAGTGGCCTTCATCATTCTTAAATGGAAGGTTGGAACCACCAACCCTCTTCCTAGTGTTGGCCCAACTAAGTAAATCGACAAGAAGTAACTGGGTCAGGGGGCTCACCAAAAACCCAGTGGCCACTAAGAGTTTCAGGATTCCTTGGCAGAGATGGGACCACCTGCCAGAAAGATGACCATCTCTGCCGCACTCCATTAATCTGGTCTTAATGGTGGAGTGGCCAGGCACTTTGGCCAAAATCAAAATTCTTGGCCAAAGTGCTAAGCACAACAACTGGTGAAGACAAGGAACAGCTCATCAACTGGCTTATACAATCCATATAAATTCCTCATCTTTCTGCATGACAACAACGCAAAGCACAGAGATATGACCACACTGAAGTAGCTTTGAGACCAGCCTGTGAATGTCATTGAGTAGCTCACCCAAAGCCCAGACCAGAACCCTACTCAACATCTGTGGGGAGGATTTAAGAATGTAGTTCAACCTGACAGACAGAGTTTAAGGGTATCGGCAAAGAAAATGTGAAAAACTGCCAAAATCCAGGTTTGCAAAGCATTTAGAGGCATACCCAAGCTGCCAAGCTGTTATCGCTGCCAAAGGTTGCGTCTAAAAAGTACTGAATAAAGCATGTGAACACGTATGTACATGAAGTACTTAAAAAATATATTTCCAATGGATTGGCACATTTCTAAAAACAGTCTGGAACCCAACAAAATGTGGAGAAAGTGAAAAGATATGAAAACATTCTAAAGGCACTGTATGATCTATAAGTACAATTACCTCAGTCAGATGTGATATTCCTAGTTTGAAAGTGCTTTACAGAATTCATCAGCAAACAAATGACTTCTTGAGATACCCATTCCAGATATTTCATGATGATTATCTAGAAATCAAAATAAGACAAAGTCGAGCTGTAACATTCTGTTTATTAGAATGGGTTGTGGGGGAAATAATTACATTTTCGGTGGGGGTCAGAAATACCCAACATTTTCAAATCAACCATTTGAACATCCTGTAATTTTCTCTCTAAACACGTCAACTGAGTCAACCTGCATTGCTTTTGACTGCTTGTCTGTCTTACAGTATGCTGCCAAATTAGCATTATTTACTGGCTGTTGGGGGCCTATATGTGTTCATCACACTCTGGTGATTCCTTAATTTCTATCATTTTACGCCTAGTTTCGGATAGTCTACTTTGCACATTACAGGAATCAAACTGAACATATTAAAACAGATTTTGTGTGAGGTTAAAAGAAAGATCTTTTGCCAAAATTCCAGGTGATGAATGTCAGAGGTGAGAAATTTCAGTAAATTATTGGAAATGAAGACCAGAGGTAAAATAAGTCATCACTTTATTAATAAAACTGGACATTATAAACATTTTAAAATAGTGGTTAAAATTAAATAACAGTTTTTCACATTCATTTGGCTTAGAAATTGTGATTACTCTTCCAGCATTTGCTGAAAAGCAGATTTTTCTATAAGATAATGTTAATTAAAAGCATTTAATCACCTATCTCAACCTGTGATCCCTTTGAGTATGTCCTTCAGTCACATATTGAAAGATGGACAATAAAGTCTTAATCTTCTATTTAGAGCTAGAATCCACCTGAGACAATTTAACAGGAGGTTCATGTGCTTTCTTATGTTTCAACAGTCCTACTAAATATGTGAACCTCTCCTGGCATACATCACATTGGTAAGGCTTCTCTCCGGTGTGGATACGCTTGTGTACAGCCAGTGCATCAGTTCGGGAAAAAGCCTTTCCACACTGATCACAAGCATAAGGCTTCTCTCCTGTATGAGTTCGCTTGTGTGCAGCCAAGTTCTGTGACTGACTGAAGCACTTTCCGCAGACTGAACAAGGGTAAGGTTTCTCCCCGGTGTGTGTTCGCTGGTGATTAACCAAGGTATGGAATTCAGTAAACTTCCTCCCACATTGATCGCACACATAAGGCATTTCTCCAGTATGTACACGTAGGTGGGTTCTTAAACTATGGCTGAATGTGAAGCTCTTGCTACAGTAGGTACAGTGGTATGACTTCGTTTCTCTGTGTATTTTCATGTGAGTTCTGAAGTTGCCTGGATGGTGAAATGTCTTCCCACACCTGTCGCAGACAATTAACTTCTCTTTACTGTGCCTTTTCTGGTGATCCTTTAAGTAAACTGGATGAGAGAAACATTTCCCACACTCAGAGCAGCTGTATGGTCTCTCTCCCTGGTTGTGTGTCAGCTGATGAAACCTAAGATTACCTTTGTTAGTAAAACCTGCATCACATTGAGTGCAGCGGAAAGGCCTTTCCGCAGCAGGCTTGTGTTTAAGCTCATGGGCTTTTAAGGAGCTAGGGTGAATGAACTGCACCCCACAGTCAGAACATTGGAATGGCTTCTCTTGAGTGTGCATTTTTAAATGACATTTAAAGGCTGCTAAAACAGAAAACTTTTTCTCACAGTAAGAGCACTCATGAAGACTTTCTGCAGCAGGCATGTGTGTTTTCTCATGTACTTTAAGAGAGGACTTTCGTGCAAAACGTTTATCACAGGCAGAGCAAGGGTGAAGTTTTTCTCTAGTATGTGTTTTCTGGTGCATTTTAAGATGACCTTTTTGAGCGAAAGATTTCCCACACTGTGAGCAGCAGTAAGGTTTCTCTACAGTATGCATTCTCTGGTGAATTTTCAGTTGCGCCTGACGAGTAAAACTCTTTTCACATTGAGTGCAGCAATGGTCAGTCACCCATCCATTACGTCTCTGCGGTTGTTTATCCGTTCGTTTGGACTTGGAGACACTGGTGTCTAGGTCATCAGCTTTTTGCTGCTGTTGCTGAAGGTTCTTAGACATTCCACGACAGCCACGTCGCTCTCCTGCATTGAAGAGACAACTTATAAATATTGTTTGTCCCAGAGAAATAGGATAACTTTTAATTTGTAATCTCACAATGTTCATCCAATATTAACAAACCAAAGAAAGTTCAGAAGTTCATCTACTAGTATTTTGGTATATTTTATAGACCACCGTTCTTTTAATCGGCCCTGTAAAGATTATGCTTAGCTGCTTTCAATCAAATTACTTGGATGAATAGAAAATCCATTTCAATATCCCAATCTTGAAGACTTGGGGCTATTAATGACATAAAAGACTTTTCACTGGCTTATTAATTGCTTCACTTCAGTTCAAATTACTTATACAAGTAATGGTAAGTCAATGTGATTACATGGCTATGAACAAATATTTTCTTACATCCAGATACCTTAATTCTTTTATTTCCTTTTATCTATTTTTTCATGAATGATATTCAAAGGAGAAAAACTGTGATTTATTGAAAAGAAAGTGATGATAGAAAACAAAAATGCTTAAAACAACACACAAGGTTTCCATTTCTGGCAATACTAACCACCTGACGAAATTGTATTCATCTGTACATACTCTGACATGTCGTAACTCCGTCCGGTGCCTCGCCCGCTACTTCTACCGTTCCAGTCAGCCTCAGGGATTCAGACGGCCCCTCGGGCCCAGGCAGTGAGCCCCTAGCAGGAGAGGGAAGACGAAGGGGACCAATCTTGCTCTTCTTTCTCTGCTCAGGTGTGGGGCCCTCTGGAGCTGGGTCTGCCTCCAGCACGTCACCAACCAGAACATCCCCGTCCTCATCCCAGTCCACAGCATCATTGTCGGGTTGGTTGGGACCCGCGGGCCCTGCCTCCAGTGAGCTGACTGTTAACCAGCGCCGGTCCTTCTTATCCCAGTCTTCATCACATTCTACATCATTGGATTGGCTGGAACTCAAAGGAGCACCTCGGCCTTCCTCACGTACCCTTCGGATGTCCTCTTTCAGCCGAAGTAACCAAGACAACCCCTGCTCCTCGGATTCCACGGAATCCACTTTCTTCCAAAACGCTTCCAGGACTATGCGCCGCAGTGAGCGCTGGTTGTTTTTTCCTACATCTCTGCCAGCTATTTCACTGCATTCACATAGGTGGTATAAGTTGTCCTCGGTTAGAGAAAATAAACTACTTTCAATTTCATCCGACAAAGTTTTCCTTCCTCTACTCATTGTCGTGCTGTTGTGGCAACAGTCCAGCATTAAACGACCTTTAATGAAAATGAAATAGTAAATCACATTGATTGCATCTTCATTCCAAATGGTTTATTAAATTCCTTATAGTCCTAAACCTGGTTAAGAATATTTCAGACAGTCTGAAATGAAATACGTATTTTCATATTTTTGTATAGGTTCTGTATGCAAAAGAATATGCAAGCACCCATGTACAGTATTTGCTGTGAATTTGCCTCACAGACTGAAACTCCAACCATTCTTCCGCATTTGCAACACGAAGGCTGCTAACAAAGCAGCTTAGCGCCACATGAGAGCAGTGCAACCAGTTTTTGCTGAAGTAGAAGGTCGGATTCAAACCCAAACTGCAGCGGCATATAGCCAGCCGAGGTTGCGTTTTATACAGCTGGACCACCCAAGATCACAGCGGTAAATGTCTCATTGGAAAATAGGTCTGGTTCTTTCTGCAGTACGCTTTTGCACCTTTGCCATTTCAATTTGATCTACTGATGCAGAAGAACTGACGAAGAGTTATTTTAGACCCGGGCGAGATGCACAAACATCAGCCTGAGGCAGCAACGCTTCCAAGCAGAAATCCTGTGCATCTCTGTCCCCTGCGCAATAGAAGGGGATCTGCAAAGGGTTGGACACGTGATGGGCATTCCAATAAACTCCCTTGAGCTTGGTCACATGGCTACTTTCACCTCACGTGTCGAATGTAAATAAACACTCACTAAAAATCAGCAATAATCAATGGGAGTCACTTTACTCGCTTAAAGGGCATTTTTGATGTTAGCGAATTAAAATAAAATACTAAGAATCTGGTTCCCAATAGAGCGTTGATTCTCCATAATACACAGGAAAAGCTAACCAGCAAAAAGCCCAAAACAATACAGGCAAGCTACTTTAGTAACATAATATAAACACAACGACGATTTTTATAATGCAAAAACTGCCCTGTTCTTACGAAAGTACTGCATCTATCCAGAGAATTCAACTATGCTGAATGGGCGAACACACTACAGCCCCGGTAAGGGTACTGAATCTAGTGTTAGCTTGCCTTTTACAGATTTGCGTCATTTAAACATTAATTTTTTGGTGACGGTAACCCAGTCTGCATCAATTAACAAACTAAGTAATCAACAATAACAATTAATATCCCTAAACATCATGTACTGTAAATATTGCAACTGAACTTACCAAGTACAATGTAGCTAGCCAGCTAAAAGGCTAACATTTGCCAAATAGGGAAAAAGTTATCTTTACTTTATGTTCTTTTGAATCAGTTATACGCTGTATTTTCGTTTGAAATTTGATTACAACACTATATATTAAGTTAAATATTGGTTCACTTCATTACCACTCGTTATCATCACCTCCTATACCCACATCTAAAAAGGCACTTCCGGGTCACGTAATTTTAGATTATTTCAAAATAACAGTGGCCGATATAATAATTGCACCTGTTGCTAGCTTTCTACTCCGCTCAAACCATTAGCCACAGTGCAAATCACCGTATATGGAATAGATGACAATACAGCCACGTCAGTTAGCTTCCTCCCTCACGCGAACAAACACTTTCCTGATAACGGAAAAATAGCAGTTCCGTGCAAAATAATTAAGTATGAATATTTTTTGTTAATAATATATTTACATTTAAGTATAAACATGAACTATAACAGGCTATCAAGTATAGTATTAGCCCAGGACATATGCTTTTAAAATAAATGCCCCATCTTACCAGTATAGTTGGTAAAATAGATTGTGTTAATATAAAGTTAAATTAAGACCTTAATCTTTCAACAGACAACATACACAGAGAAGGTGAATGGAAATCCAGACATTGGTTCCAATCTTATCTCCTAACATACATGGACCTAGACACTTATTTTGGCCCTGAAATTACAGGAGTCTTCATCAGGAATAAGGTGGGATTTCTTTCAAACTCCATTCGCCCCCTTCATTTCCTCCAAAGGGGACTGCAGATCATGTTTATAGATTAAAGCACTGTTAGTCAGTATACAGTTTTTAGTAAGAGTTCCTTGTATAATACAATTACAATTTATACAGTGTAAATTATACAGTTGCTGTTGACTGACTCTTTGGTGTCCAGTCACACTTGCTGGCATATCTCTAGTTCCCTCTTCATTTTGAAGAGTTAGATTACTTTTTAAACGAAGTAGTTCATTAATTTACAGTCTTAATTGATCACATAACTAAGTGTAATTAGTGCTTTTTAGCTCCATAATTCCACCGGGTTTCTCTGTAAATCGTTAATCTCTAAAGCAGATCTGTCTAAATTCACGCACCAAAACACTCCACCTAGGAACACTTTATTTATGTAAATTAATTTGTCATTTTACTAGTGTTGTTAAGTCAATCAGTAACAAGGTCCCATAAAAAGTTACACTTCCTGTACAAGTAATAATATATTTGTCATGTTTTGACATGTTGTATTTACATGATTTAAAGGGTAGAAACAGAAAGTGGTTTACAGGTAAATAAATGAAAATAACCAGAGCTGTCAAAGTGATTTAAACAGTATTAAAAACAGCCTCAAGGTTACAGACAAAAACACATCCACTGTGTAAAACCTATCATGAAATTCTTTACATTGTTGACTGATAGGTCATTACAATCCCGGCCAATCTGATGAACAGCGGGCATTTAGGACACTGGAAAGCAGGAAAATGGCCAGGAAGAAACCTCACAGGAAATACTCCCAAAACATGTTTCGCTCAGGCCATTTATCTTTACCTTAGGTGTTTATCAGTTGTCTTATATCATGTTTCTGTGTGTGTGTGTCTGTCACCCTAAGCATCCTGTTTTGGTATGTGTGTTTTCTGGTGTCTTCCGAGGTGTCCGGAAAGAATAAACCTCTTGCCACACACGTGGCATGGGAAAGGTCTCTCTCCCGTATGAATGCGTTGATGTATCTTTAAATAGTTAGAATGAGCAAAACTGGCCCCACAGTCGGCACAGATGTAAGGTCTTTCCCCAGAGTGAGACCGTTCGTGGGCCCTCATATTGCCCCTCTGTGCAAAACCCTTCCCGCATACGGAACAGCAGTGTGGTTTCTCTCCAGTATGAGTCAAATGGTGAACTTTCAGGTCCCCCGAACTGAAGAAGCTTTTGCCACAGTCAGAACAAAGGTATGGTCTCTCCCCTGTGTGGCTTAGACGGTGTGTCTTTAGGCCTCCAGATCGGGCAAAGGTCTTCCCGCAATCAGTGCAGTGGTATGGTTTCTCTCCTGTGTGGGTACGTTGGTGCCGTTGCAGTTTAGACTGGTTAAAGAAGCCTATCCCACAGTCTGCACAAATGTACGGTCTCTCTTCAGGGCCCTCTTCCTCATGCGTCCGCTCGTGGCTGTTTCGGTGGCCCGGCTCGGCGAAGCTCTTCCCACACTTGGAACACGAGTATGGTTTCTCTCCAGTATGGCCTCGCTCGTGCCGAGCCAGCTTTGAGGGTTTGGCAAATATCTTCCCACAAAAAGAACACGGGTAGTCCGGAGCCAGCTTCTTGACTCTGGTGTGGGTCTTCTCATGTCTTTCTAGGTGTGATGGCCTGTCAAATGTCTTTCCACATTCAGGGCATGGGTGAAGCTTCTTAACTGGCTTTTTTCTCTTCTGGTGGTGCAGCTGACCAGTCTTTTCGGTCACGTCAGGAAGGTAGTCCGGGTCTGACTTTATTCTTTCTCCTAGACATTTTACACAAGAGATCAATACTTAATTTAGTATTTTAATACAATCAATACATTGTTCAGGATGCTATTTAGGTCAGAAATCATACAGGGAATTAGACAGGTGTGGAATTATATTGGCAAGTGGAATGAATGAAAGTGCAAAAATAGTTGATTTTCCCCAGTCTCAGGCAGAGATTTGTGTGCCAAATAACTGACGGACTTACTGCCCCCCCATCCAGAGCGCTGAAAAGATCTGTGCTGGATTGATCCTAGTTGGATAGCAATCTTGCACACTGATTTGTAAATGTTAAGCATTTGCTCGTAAGTTGTCAGCAAAAAGATAACCAGGTTACTGTGTTCTGAACACAGGAACAAGAGAGGTTGTCAATGGGAATAAGTCAAACGGATGGATAGGGAAATGCTTAGACTTGTTATTGTTGTGCCACTGGCCATATTTTCAGCCTAATGCTGTTTTACAGAAAGTGGGCTCTGCTGCTGATCGTTGTCATAGAACGATTTCTGAAGTTGAGAAAAAGTAATGGACCAATGTCTGATTTTATTTTAATATCTTTAACACAATGTTTAAAACAAGTGAACTTTACCGAAAAGACAGAAAAGAAATACATTAAGGTGATGTAACACCCAAAATGCCCATGTGAAATTGAACTTGCCCCAACAGCTTTTTCTGCTACCTTTCGCAGGAACAAGCGCAACCAAACACTTCCTCTTGTTATTTATTACACGGAACATTGCTCACTCATGAGTGTCTTTCCGGTCATGATCACTCAAACGTGCAGAGGCAAGTGTCCTGTAATTCCCTGGATGTTTTATAGGATAGGCACTCCTGGGGATATTCGTCACAGTCCTCCAGTTTCTCTATTTGGAAAACACGTCTTTTTTATTTGATAGAGCCATAGTGCCTTAGAAAACTGCTATGTAACCCTTTTCAAACTGACCAGAATCAACAAGAAGTGCTGGCCCAAATTGCAGTGCAATTTTCTACAAGTATGAAGTATCCATAAAATCATAACAGCCTAGTGTTCTTGTAGTATACTGCTAATCAGTATTCTATGAGTAGGTCTGGAATTATATAAAGGAGATCTAAACTAAAATCCAGATACAAATTAGATAACATTTTCCAGGTCTGTATTTCTGGTCCATTGTATCTCAATCTTTTCAAGGAGTTGTAGACAACCAATATATAGCACATCTCAAGAACTTTCATAAATTATGTAGGACTCACCAGCAGGTGTCTTGATCATCAAAAAAGGTCAGCGATCCTATTTCATAGACAAGCAATTGTTTTGAAGCCGCTAAAATAACATTACCAATCCTTGAATAATCAATTACCATTACGATTATTTTACAAACATTCCATAAGACAATCTTACGCCTTTTCTCTGGTGAAAACGTTCGGAAATCTTAGGCCAAGTCCCTTGAACAGGCCTCCGGTATTACCTAGGTCAGCCATGTCATCATCATCATCCTCCTCCTCCTCCTCCTCCTCACCATCATCATCATCATCTTCCTCTTCATCTTCCTCCTCCTCTTTAATAATCATATTAAACTCAGATACGTCTGCCATGGTAGGACTTGAGAGGTGTTCTGAAATGACAAAACCAATCAAATGAGTTACCAACTAATACTGTAATGGCCTGAGATTAATTGCTAATTCCCTTTACTCCACCATGGAATGAAAAAGTGATTTCTTTGTAGAATTGCATTGTCCCCTCTCCCCAAAACCTTCTGACTGTGAAAAAAAACTAAGATGTTAAAACTGCCCCATGTTCAATGTTCAGGGACTGTCAACCAACACGACACAAACTCACCTGGATCGGCCAAGTCTCCATCTTCCTCCTCTTCCTTCACAGTCACACTGGTTTCAGATTCTGTGGCAGTGGGACCCAGAAGGTTGTCTGGTTCTGACTCAGACTCAGGGTGCCCTCCCAAATCCATTCCCTTAATCCTGCTCTGGTTCTGGGCTTGTATTCATGTATTCTAATGTTGATCCATGCTAATCTGAGGGTTAAGTGTGACACAGAAACAGTATATGATGTTGGCAGAACGGTTGCAAGACATGAGTTGCAGAACACATCCTCTTGGCCTGTTAGGACAGATGTTCCTTTCTGTCTGTAAATATCTCTAACCTTGAACATGGTCTTGTAGGCCTAGAAGAGAGCTAGCAACTCATTTACTGGAGAGATATTGCACTTTGGTTTTCACCCTCTCCTTATAATCTGGGTCTGATTCAGGTCTGGGAAACCAAGCGACAGTAATTACGTAAAACATGTTATTAACCTCCAGGACAGGAGTTGGCGAGTTCCAGCCAAACAACATTTTTAAAATTAAAATAAATGTTATTGAACTTTTATTCACATGCCTTCTATGTGTTGCCGTAACAAATCTCTGGTTGTAGTAAATGATCCGTCTTTAACTAGCCGGGGTAAATCTGCAACAAATGCGCTACAAATGCAAAAAATTACCGCCACACAGATTTCGTTGTGACTGCATTTTCGTGATGAACACAGTGAATGGACGCTCGCTCAAATATACCAGCTAGCTATGGGGTACGGCCATTATATACAAGCTAGAGAAGCAGTTACACAACATCACCTAGCTAATATAGCTAGCGACTACAACAGCAGCTAATCCGCTGTTCTGGCAGTGGTGACTCGTCCTTTATATAGTATTAGCTACATGTATTGTTTTAGCCACTAGAAAGCTATACAAATTATGTAAACAACTCAGTTTCTTAGTAGTAATACTTTTAAATATATATATATAAACCGTATAGATTGTTGTCATTATTCAATTAGCTGCTGCACTTACCTATTTTTCCTTCTTTGTGCAATGACAGACAAGGCCAGAAATTGTATTACCGCCCCTACCGGTGGGGAAAAACTTGGGGAATAAGTTTAACGCAGAAAATATTTTTGCGTATAGAAAATGCCATTTTATACTGAACATGAAAATGCCGGTACAATGACTTAATACAAATTCACATCTCAACTCACCTCGACTTCCGCAGGCGATATGAACTCTTTCACTCTATTAACCGAGAGCGACGTCGACATTCGATTGACCTGGTCTGAGCCGCGAACGCAGTCAGTCCAATCGGAAGTTGTTGCCATCTCGTCGATAGCCAGGGTGCCAACTGTATGTATAACGGTATTTTTCTCAATATACAATGTAAGAATAAAACTTTTGCAAAAAGTCATATATGAACGTCCCGAAAAACAAATAAGCGGAAAACGTGATCATGTATATTTTATTCCACCTGCAATAGTCGTAGCGACAATTGCTACATATTCTTCCTAGCTACAGTAGTTAGCTAACGTTCGCGCTAATCGGTCCAGCTAGTTATACCTACAAACGATTTATACCTTGCTTAATCTATCCACATTTTTATCCTACAGTGAAACCCGAATTAACGCTTCACCTTTTATGCATTTCACTATAAAACCGCGTGAAACATTGGCCAATGTTAGAAATAGTAACGATTGAGTTAAGCATAGAGCAAGTAGACCAGGCCTCTCGGTCCTGTTATTTGGTAGCTCGCTTCCTGTATGTTTCCGCCTCTACCCGTTGTAACATGATTCATCTTATCATATAGTAAGTGATTAAAATCGGATGGACTACATTAGTTTGGGTTTAATCCTAAAGAGCAGCAGCTCTGCAGGAACAGGGTTGAAAAGCCCTGTGCTGGGCCACAGTCTATTGACACCTACTGTCCCATCGCTCATCAACCTTGTCTACAGCAGTCCGGTGGATACCTCGACCAACTCTCTGCAGTTTTGAAACTGAGGGGGCGTATTTAATGGTTTAGAAAACAGACATAAAGACCAGTTAAACAAATGTTTTCAGTGACATTTTCAATGCTGCATGCACGTTATATAACCAACATATATCAAGCAGACCGTTAAAGTCCTCGGTGACGGGCGCAATCTGCTTAAAGTAGTAGCGTCCCGTGGCACTCACTGTAGCCGGGAAATCTTTTGCTAGAACTGGCGTGGCTTACCTCAGTACTGTCATACCAGACACACCAGACCCGCTCGAGTTCACACACCGCCCCAAGGGTTAAACAAATGACACAATACACCTTCCTCTTACACCTGGACAATAGTAACACTTATGTGAGAAATGCCCTCCAATCTTTTCGCTGAGCTTGAATGCCTGTAACTAAACCTCTCTGAAATGATTTTTTCACCCAAAATCGACACAATTGCTGTCCATGTATAGCCTGTACTTTGGCTGCCCTAGACAGCAGCATTTTCATAAGGTAACATGTGTCTTGGGTATTGTTCTGAAGTCCGCCTTGTTATATTGCTTATATTGGGGCCTGCTGATCATCAACAGCTGCTCTGGCTCCGCCACTGCTCTGTACAGGGTTACCAGGATTCCAGATACCCAGGCCATGGCCTGTTCTGGTGCCATGCAACAGGTAGCGTTTGGCGTCTGGTCTGACAACGTTAGGACCCTGAACGCCTTTTGCCCCCCCCCCCCCCCCCCCCCCCCCCCCCCCCC
>JACXGJ010009826.1:0-23357 GCA_016801105.1 Esox niger | reverse complement strand
TGTGTGTGTGTGTGTGTGTGTGCGTGCGTGCGTGCGTCCACCTCACCATAACCTGCATGTCCACACAGCGGTTTAGCAGCAGCTCCTTTAGCAGGGCAACAGCATCACTCTGCCATGTCTTGCCCACCTGAATACAGAAAGAGGTCAGAGGTCACTTTGGCAAAGTCCAGGGCCCTCCTCCGCTCCCATGACAGGATGTGATGAGGCACACACCACCATCAGGTCAGTACAGCTGAGGGAGAGGAAACGGTTAGGTGTGAGAGACAGCCGGTAACGTACGGGGATGGTTCCATGCAGCTGGCAGGGAATACAGAGCTGGGGAACGTCCTCACACAGAACCGTGGGATAGACGTGACACACCGGAATGTTCTCCACCATCCCCTGGTCCACGTAACGCACCTGGAACACACACAGTACGGCGTGAGGATTAGAACAGAAAGCCTTCCCCCCGGGCACATGTTGGATGTTCAAAATGTTCAAAATGACTGACTGTCAGGAAAGCCTCTGGTGTCCATCTCAACTTATTCGCCAGAAGGGCCTGTACCTTGACGTGACCTCCTATAACCTCCAGCACCTCTCCTCTGTACCAAAGCATGTCAGAGCCCATGACAGCGCAGCCCAGGACACTCTTCCACCTGTAAGGCTTCAGCCTGGGCAGAGTCTTTATGTGCTGCTGGAGACGCTCCCGCAGCTGTTCAAACTGACGCTCTGAGACGCAGAGAGCGAGAGAGACAGACGCAGAGAGCGAGAGAGACAGACGCAGAGAGCGAGAGACGAACAACAGAGAGCGAGAGACGAACAACAGAGAGAGACAGACAGTGACATTGGTAACAAGGGTGAGAAATATAGAACGTGATACCTATCATAACATGTATGCAATGTATCATAACATATCATGTGAGACATAACATTCATGAGAGGGCGCGAAGGGGCAGACAGGAGGAAAGGACCTGCATGCCGTGTCATGGCGTAAATGACTCCGTCCTCTCCGACGGCTGAGACGGTCATCTGCACCCGGCCACAGGGCGGCAGCTCAGGGGGGCAGTAGGCCTGTGTCTTCACCTTCTCCGGGGAGATGTTGGTACCGGGGGTTGGCCTGGGCCGGACAGCCGTAAGGCCGAGGGAGCGGTGCTGATCAGAAGGGACGGGGAGCTTGTCTTCGAGGTCAGGAGTTCCGTTCCGAAGGACCTTGAAGTCAGATGCCACCTCTAGGTTAGGGGTGGGGGTTGCTCTACACACAGAGGGACAGAGGGTATGTGCCGTTAGATGGACCCGGGTGCTGGGAAACAGCTGGCTGTGTAGCATACATCCATTCAGAGACATCTCCAGGACTCACTGTGGCCTCCGGTCCTTCAGGGCGAGGCCCTCGCTAACCAGGAAGTCTGCAATGCTGACGTCTTTCCCCGCCCGGTTGGAGCAGAACAGCGAGACGGGCACCGGACGCTGCTCCGTGTTACCCTGGAGACGCGGAACACACCAGAACAGAGAGAACCGCGTGAAGCCCCGGGCGGTCCAACGGGCCACAGCAACTTGACAGCGAGACGGCGTCCAGGGGGCCTCACCTTGATGGTCATGACAGCCACCGCGCCCGTCAGGTAGTACGAGACGAAGTCACAAGCCGTGGCTGTCCAGGTGGAGCGACCGCCTGCAGGTCTGTCAGAGAGGGGGAGGGGGGGGCGAGAGAGAGGAAGCAGAATGCAGACTGTGAAAGGTCTAGGGATTGAGGTCTGAAGACAATCGCATGGAACTTCCTCCGCCGTGAGACAAGGTGTGACGGCTCACTCCCTGAGGATGCCTATGAGTATTTATTTCAGAGAAACACTTCCTTGTCGGGACAACTTGGGGGTTACCAGTGATCTTGGTCGACCTTTGCCCTTCGTATGCCTGCAGGGGTTATGTGTGTACCTGATATCACTAAGTGCGCACTCCAGCACCAGACAGCCAACCAGCTGAGGTAGCAGGGCTCTCAAGTTGTCCACGCGTAGTTTCACCTTGTTGCCAAAGTCACAGCGCAACACCTGACACCAGAGGGAGACAAAACCCCTCACTAGTTAGCGCAGAGACACGGAGTGTCAAACGCGGACATAATTCCAAATCCGCCCCTGGGTACATTTCGGAGTCTGCGGCAGGATGGGCATGTGTCTGTGTGCTTGTTTGCTACCTCAGCGATGAATTTGAGGGGAGCAGTAGAGCACACCTGGCCCCTCTCCCAGACCCCGTTGTTGTAGGCAGCACAGTACATGTGTGGCTTCCACTCCACCTCCTGGGGCTCTGTGCGGGCATACTCCCGCTTCAACGACTCATGGACTCTGAAGGCACAAAGGGGAAGAATAAAGCCACACTGACCTTCCCAGCAAAGTTCACATAAATCAGAGACAATCAATACAGGAGACTAGACGCCACAGCTACGAGGCCCTCATGGTCTGCTGAAATGGTTTGGTAGCTTGGTAGAGCCGTCCCCACAGCCTGACCTTCTGAGGTGATTGTCCATGCTGAGCAGCTGAATGTAGAAGCTCCCCGGGGAGACGACATGTGTCACCCTGACCCTCAGGTCCTTAAGGCTGACTGGCAGTGTCAGGTTGGTGGGGACCTTCTCAAGGTCCTCGTTGTGCTCCAGGGTCTTTAGGCCTGGCGAGGCAGCGCCCGACTTGGACTCACCCAGCGGACCAGACTCAAACGGGGGGTCCCACACCACTGTGTCCACCGCTGGGGCCTGGGTGTCCTGGGATCTAATGCTGAGGGAGAAAAGGATGGGCAAGTAGAAGTAATAAACTAAAAAATATGTGGGGATCTTCAGGCAAATAAATTGGTGGGAAAGTATTCTGCTGGGAGATGACAGAGACAGACACACTTGCTCACTCACCCTTTCTTGAAGCAAGCTAGTTGGTCATTGACCAGCAGATCTGCAATGTTCACTAAAGCCTGGCTGGAATTGCTGGTCTCAAACAGCCGAACTGGCAGACTCTTGCCCATTCGACCAGCCTCTGGAGTAAAAATAAATAAAAGCCCACAGAGGCGCACACAGTCGTCGTTGACTGGCCAAGATGGCGCCCTGTGAACAGAGGCCGTACCAGTTGTAACATACTTACCTGTGGCCACGGCGGTCACTAGTCTCTGGTAAGCAAGGGTCTTGAACCTCTCTGTACACGCTTCACTCCACGTCTCATCCATCTCCAGAGGAGTCACATCAGCCAGGTAGCACTGGATGGCCTGTGTAGGTGTGTGTGTGTGTGTGTTTGTGGGGGGGGGGTGAGGGGGGAATGTAAGAGAAAAGAAAACAGGATTACACGGCCCAGTGTAGTAACCCTGGAAACCAGCCCTGAGGCATGTAATGTGTGGGAGTCTTATTAATCATCCATCTAATGTACTCTAGTGCTGTGTGACCTCACCATGGCTGGGAGGGCAAAGAACTCATCCTTTATTTTCTTCAGGTCATTCACTGAAACAATCTTCTTGTTGCCAAAGTCCACAAACTGAACCTCCACTTTCCTGTCCCCGGGGACACCTACACACACACGTTTCCCCCAGTTACTGATCACTTGCAAATGATCATCGATCATTGGTATTTTTGGCCAACAGTGTCCTGTCTCAGGGCCCCATGTGGTCACAGATGTGCATGCTGAACTCTGAGAGTATCGCAGTACTGACCTATGACATGGGCCCGGTACCAGCCTTTGTCATCAAAGCGGGCCACACAGGCCTGGTCCAAGGCAGGACTGGTGACTCCCAGGCTGGGGTCATCCCCTCGGGTCCCCTTCCCGGGGCTCTCACAGCTGTAGTAGTCTTGCAGCTTGGCAGCCAGCATCAGGAACTCCATGCTGTCAACCTGTGTTTCATTTGGACAGGGTCAGCATTTTAACTTAGCAGAAAGTAGAGCTGTTAGTGTACATGCATTTAGAACCGTGCAGTACAGGGGGCTCTGCACGATTCACATGTGAATGAATACATTTGATACGTTTATAAAAGAATTGCTAGCGACACTATGTTGAATGCCTCTTGAATAAATCTGATAGAGCCAAAAATGTAAAAATATTTATGCTTTGCGCACGTTGTTATCATAGAACTTCCTGGAGCTTTTCCACCTGTTGTGAGCTGAATTTGAAGAATAAAAACCTGGCTCCACTACGGCGAGTGATAGTTTAGATGAACCAACACTGGAGAATCGCCAGTTTGACAGCACTTTGGCTGTCCAGTAGACTGCAACGGTGCTGGACAGATGGTGGTTGATAGAACATGAATTGTATGTCATCACTGTGATAAAAGTAGCCTACGCAGCTGATAGAACCTCAAACAGGTGTGCACTACTGAAGTGCAGTTCACGGACAACTGATTCTTTTTGAATGACTCCTGGTGATGAGTCTTCTGTGGTGCCATATTGATACGACTAGCAGCCGATCTGTACAGCGTAGCGACGCTTGTCTTCCTGACAGGCAGACTGAAAAGATCTGAATCAGTGGAGACCAACTTTGTGTCAGTAGCTGACAAATATTCACTGACATAACCCAACAGCAGTAGCTCTAGCTAATATTTATTTGTGTGTGTTGAATACTTTTGTAAGCAACAAGGGTTGGATTAACCAAAGCTGTCCACTTCGCTGTTGATTTGTCTTCAAAGGAAAAGTGTCTAAATACATTGGCTGCAGATAGCAAATTGAATCAACGCAACTCCCATTTTTGTCTCAGACACTAATCCGATTGGTCAGATGCCTCATGAGGTGCTCAGCTCATTAACTCTGATCACACCATTGTCACTGTTTCAACATCAGCAGGAGTAATCATACTGTGCGTGACCCACCAGCTGGACGTAGAAGTCGGAGGGTGTGTTGATGTGGGACACCACAGCATTAAGCTCTATGTTGGGTTCAGGGAAGACAGCAGGGTAAAACTGTAGAAATCTCCTCCCACACGGCAGCTTCTTGGAATTCCTCACCACTGGACAGTTAAACCTATGTGGGCACAAAGGCACACACATCTGACTACAGATTATCCAAGGCAACATGGCCCAAGAAAAGTTAATGTTGAAAACAGTAAGTCAGGTGTTTTATATATTGTTCATTCTTATGTGTAACACCTTTCTACAGTAACTTTGAGCACTCAGACACTCCATAGGATCCCTTTGACTCCTCCTGCCAAACCCTGTTCCTGGAGATCTACTGTCCCGTAGGATCTCCCCAATCTCCTCAACTTTTCATTCAGCGATTCACTTTTCGATCAGGACAATATATCTCGACGAAAGATTAGGTTGGGCAAACCTGTTCTACAATCTAAAAGACAAGAACATCACCTGACTGCTTAAGTTGATTTGAAATCATTTCTTACTACAATCACATTTTAATGGGCTCCTAATGCATTTTCATGGCCTAAAAAGTTACAAGATACTTTACTGGTAACAACTTATGGATGTTGCGTTCAGATTTTCGATTACAAGCTTTCAAAATCTCCATGTTTTACTATGGGTTTGAATGAGAACCAAGAGATGTCATTCTATGGCCACAGTCAACCCTTTCCAAAGAGAGAAAGAAACCCGGTACACCTGTATACCTGGCGAGCTTGATGAGCACCAGGTACTCCCGGAGGGACAGGGGCATGGCACTGCTGCAGCTGTCCAGGGGGGATTTCCTCAGGTCAACAAGCAGGGTGTCTCTCTCAGTACCAAACACTTGCATCTCCACCGAAGCCGAATCCACAACACGACGGAACTCATCCTGGGCCTCAACGCTCCAGTCTTTAGTCTGGGGGAGAAATAATGATAAAACGGGATTCAAGTAAATCAAGCTGCAAATTTGACAAACATTCAGTCTAACAAAACGCCGTGCTGCCGAGCGCCACTCACCAGGTCCGCAGGGACTATGTCCTTGAGGGAACACCTGATGGCCTGAGGTTTCCAGCGGCTGATTTCTGATTGGTCGGCCGGGTCCACTCTCCTTACACGCTCGTTCAACTCCCTCACCAACGGGTCAGAACACACCTCCCCACTGACGGAAGGGATCGACCCGGGTTACTAAAAACAAGAGCGTTCATCTCGACTTTCATTTTGATGTGTGTGTCTGTCTGTACCTCTGAAAGGAATATTCCTCCCAGAAGCCGTAGTCGTGGAAGAAGACCCTGATGCGGTTGAGTTCCGGAACGGAACAGCGGTTGACCGGGTCCAAGTGGACTCCCCGATACAGTTCTGTGAGGGTGGCCCGACACCACACCCCCTGCGCGGACTTCACCAGCACCGTGGAGCCTGATAAAACACACACGTTTATATACAAACGCTCTGAATGGTCAGTGATATCGTCGACCTTGGTCCGTTTCATCAAAAGGCAGAAGAGATAAAAAGAGAAGATAGTGGAGACAAACACACACACATCTCACCAGCCTCCAGGACACTGCTTGCTGTGAACAGTCCTCTCTCTCCGGAGCAGAAGTCTTTGATTTTCTTGGATAGCAGAACAATGCCCTTCTTCTCTGACGCGTGCCGGACGTAGAAGTGGTTAGGGTTAACCACGTGGGTCACTATCACCCACTGTTTTAACACTGCACGCGCACACGCACGCACACAAACATGCACACACACACACGCGCGCACACACACGCACACGCACACGCACACGCACACGCACACGCACACGCACACGCACACGCACACGCACACGCACACGCACACGCACACGCACACGCACACGCACACACACACACACACACACACACACACACACACACACACACACACACAGTTTCTGCACGTGTCTATTCACTGACATATAGATTGTGTATTTTGCCATTTTAAATGAGTCTCATGGTTACCTTTCTCCTCACCAACAGGGTGGTTGCTCCTCTTAGGTCTGTCTGTCTCACCACCCAGCTGTGGGTGGGCACGAGCCACTGAAACACGAATACGTGAAAATCAAGGGAGCTCTCCAAGAGTCAGAGAAAGGTTAATAAAACTGATGAATTAAGGTAAATATGAAAAATGGAAACCAGGAAACCCGATCCTACGAGTGGTGGGATTTGGCTTTATCTCAGCAGACCAACCGGCTCCGCAACACTGCCACCAACCTCTGGCGGAGGGCCCTGCCGTGGCATTCACCGCGGCCGTGGGGATTCGAGGGCCGGATCGGTCTTTGTGCAGCCCTGGTCCTTGTTCTCCCTCCTCCGTTATCTCCTCTATGATGACGTTGGGTCCGCTGTCTGAGAAGCGGCTGGGCAAGGGACAAGCGCCAGGAATGAGGGAGGACTCACAGGGAGGCCTGGGAGGCCTTTGGCCCTCCTGCAGCTGGGGCCCTGTGGTTCTAGGGGGGAGCAGGAGCTGGGGATTCTTCCCGCTGGGTCCTGCCTGTCGGATCCAATCTTTATCTCCTCTGTCTCTAAGGGCTGGCTCGTCTGGCAGACTGAGCAGAGGGTAAGGGTAAAACAGCATTTAAACCATGTAAAGGGGGTGAGATGGGGGAAATGTAGTCAAATACATTGCTTACATTTTGGCGTTCCCAATATTGACTTTCAGACAAGCCTTTAGACTTCTGCTCAGCTCATCCTGTTGAACTGTGTAGCTGAGACAAACACATTTCATGTTGAACCATCTCAGTAGTGATGCCAAACATTATTTTTAAAGTCAAAATCCCATTTTCGCTAACCCCTTAACCTGACTTTACGACCAAAAACCTATACTTATTGTAACTTTTAGCCTGCTTTCTGGTCAATAATCTGGATATGCACATCTTAGTTTGACCAGTTGGTGACTGCTTTTCAAAAAAAAGATGCCATTTTCTTGCTTGTTTTTGATACTCAACTGAATACAGAAAATTTGACAGCTCTAACTCACTCAAGGCATTAACCAGCTTCTCCTCCAAGCTATGCAGCGCTAAATTTAGGAAGGGACAGTAGCCACAATATGGAAAAAATATTGTTCATGAAAGAAAAACACATAAAACAATACATTTTACAATACAATGTCCTGACATCCTTTTTGCATTTTCCAGAAAGGAACTGAATAGAGATAGAAATGCCCAGAAGTAAGACAGTCAGTGTCACAACACTATGTTTTAGTGTACTCATTATATAAATATAACATAGTAAGGACTTGAACTGCGGTAACACAGTTAACTTACTGCCTTTTAGGAATTCAAGTCATGACACCAAGCAACAGGGGGTCCATTGTCAACCATATCGACTTACCTCAATCCAGATCCCAAAGACAAACACTTCAGATCAAATGACTGGAGATCCAATGGATTCTGGAGGGTCTCTAGCAACTGTTTAACACAAATACACACACATCATCTCTTTGAAGAGACTGTAAAGTGGGACAAGCAGAACAATATACTGTGATCCTGTGCTATCTAGGTTTCACTATACATGTTGGGACCACAAAGATAGGAAAACCTGACAATTTGGTCCACACAAGTAAAAACTCTATTTTCTATACAATTGTGTATTACTGGATTTATTATTAAGAGGTAGAAATAATTGTACATATAGTTCAGAGTTAGGTAAAGTTTACACATAAAGGTTATCTTATATTTAGGTTAACCTTTAGATTAAGGTTGTGGTTAGGATAAGATTACATTCAATTAGGGTATAGGGAAAAAGGAAATAATTTTCCTGATACCCACAAGATCATATAAAAAACATTGTGTGGGTGTGTACCAGGTCCAAGTCGCAGTAGCTTTCCAGGGAGGGGTGCTCTCCAACCTGCTTGGCCTTCTGAATGGCTATTTCTAGGGCCTTCATCCTCTCCTCTACCCTGGCCAACTCCCTCCGGCTGGATGGGAAATGCTGCTCCATGTGGGTCAGTTCTGCTACCAGCGCTCTCTTCCTGCAGAGGAACAAGATTTCATATTTGCTGCAGATTATCTGCCTCGCTTGTCATTTCTCACACGCATCTGATGTGATCATCCTTATAATGTAGTTGACCTTTGGCTCCATAATTCTGAACTTCAAAAATAAAAAACTATTTTAAGCAACGTTTTAGAAATACGTAGCATATGGCCTTTATTATTCCAATATTAGCTTTTCACAGAAAGCTATGTAGTAGTCTTTATTACACCAATAAAAGTACGTGATTTTAAAAAGTTAAATTGCGTGGGTGCCATAAATGTTTAATGACATCATTGTCTACCGCAAATCAGTATTTTGGGTCCACTCAACAGAATGAAGTAAACCACAAAAAGAGAAAATATTAATTTTGTTCTATATTAAAATGATATATAGCAATAGTTATTAGTATTTTTTTGTTTTAAATTCCATATCATTCAAGCCATAAAATAATGTTCATATTATTTTGGTTTGTAGAATTGGCTAGTAATTAAATGTATGTAAACCGGAAGAACAAAACATTTTACCCAAGTATTTAAAAGGATACAAGAACCCATAAGAGTCTGTCATCACAAAGTTTTGAAGATTTTATTTTCCCATAAATTAAAGCCGTTAGGTATCAAACTCATGAAAATTGCCTTGTTCTGAATTTACTATAATTGAAATACAAAGAGCCTACACTTACCTTGCAGAATGATATTCTGTACTCTCAATCTATTGTTTATTTCTTTGGCACAATTTCATTGTGTAGCCGCTATGGCAACACATTCAGACAACAGCCTTTTGCAAGACACACACTTCAATTAAAGCCCACATTTCTTTGGTTTTCTTCTGATGTGGTTAAAGCAGAAAACAACACACGTTGATGTAATAACATACTGAGCTGTGCAAAAATACAACTTTTTTAACATGGTCCAAGGCAAGTTAGACTAGCTATAATGCCATTGGAACACAGGACTGATGGTTGCTGATAATGGGTCTCTATGCCTACGTAGATATTACAATAAAAAAAAATGTTTCCAGCTACTATTGTCATTACAACAACAGAGTAAACACTGTTTTTATGATCAATTGGATGTTATCCAAATGGACAAAAAAATTGTCTTTCCTTTCAAAAACAAGGACATTTCTAAGTGACCCCAAACTTTTGAATGATAGTGTACAATAAGAACCACACACTGTTTAAGGAAACTGGGTCCCGGGGCTTGGACAGGATTTAATTTGGGTACCCACAAAGTTGTATGGTTTGTTTTGATTAACTAACTCAATGGACATTGCTTTTTTCTGATCACCCAATGTATGGTATTAATTACAGTGTGGTCCAAGTGAGAAAAGGTTTCTGCACTTTAAGCAAGACATGTTTCTCTAATTTCTTAGGGAACAGAATCCCCAGACTCCCCAAATAATAACACTAGCCACGAGAAGAAACCAAAGTGAATTCCCATCAACCACACACAAAATGGAGCAGAATCTACCAATATATTACGACAAGCCCAAATGAGAGGAAGGTGTATGAAGGTGGCACCAGCGGCTACCTTCCATTGAGGATAGTGAAGGCCTTGTCCAAAGCCTCGTCAATCTCCACCAGTAGCCTGGCCTTCTCTCTCTTCACCTGCACCTGCAGACCTTTTATCAGGGTCTGCAGAGAAGCAACACAGAAAAACGTTCACACCAGTACAACATGGCAATATCCTTGCTTCAATTCATTGGATGGTGAAGAGAGAGCGCTGTT
This sequence comes from Esox niger, assembly GCA_016801105.1. Classification (NCBI taxonomy): domain Eukaryota; kingdom Metazoa; phylum Chordata; class Actinopteri; order Esociformes; family Esocidae; genus Esox; species Esox niger. Next base: position 12,827 of record JACXGJ010009826.1, on the reverse strand, counting down.
TTCACCTGACGGATGTTGTCTAGTTCAGCCATGTTTTCTGAGGCCTGAGAGAGGGCGTCTTTAACTGCTTTCAGTGCTTTCTCAACATTTGAACCCTAAAACAGATTGTTCGTCAACTTACTATAGAGAGTTCTGCAATATTTTTTAAATAAAGCGTTGTACTTGGGTTTGGCAGGGATTTGTTGGAAAGTCTGATCAGACCGTCCAAGTCTACTTAGCATATCTTTTAAATCAGACCTGTTTGGTTTCTTCTTTGTTGGCTGAAGGTAAGGAATGGACTCTGCGTTGTCCTGGTCTGTCTCAACATGTTCAATACACAAAAACAAAGGTTGTCTACAGAATAAGAATGATAACTAACAGTCTGGATTGTAAACTCCTTGAGATCAGACAATTTTTTTTGTTATTTTCTAATCATTTACAATTTCTGAATGGTAAATTGTCAAACTGCGTAATTATGGCTTGTGTGTTTTCAGTATTCAGAATCACAACAAATCTAACCAATGATGGGACACTGAGCTGATAAACAATGATAAAATATTTTCATCGCCTTTTTGCTAATTTTTACCACCAGGGACAAAAATTCAGCAGGGCACTTCAAGTGTGACCGATATATACCTTTTCTTATTGTTAATTTTAGCTGTGTAGATGAGGCCGATGATTCTGCTGTCCACCTCCAGTCCATCCACCCCTCCTTCTGGAAGAGTGGACTCAACCTGCAGGGACACCACTGCATTCTTTACACATGAACACAAGCATTCACATTCCCACTGCAGTGAAGCAGCTTGCCGTTAAGTACTGGTAATATGAACTGGCATTGACAGACGCCACTGTGAATGTGGAAAACTACATTCACAGGGCAGGCACAACAAACGGAACAACATGCCTAGCACGTCTGGTTAGGATACAATCAATACAATGAAAATGACAATTATTTAATCTGGTAACACTGAAAAAATATTCTTATACAGGCCTTGGTGATTTTGTGTGTATTTCTCTGTAGTTTGAATTGACAGGAAAAATCTGCTTGTAATCAAGAGAAAGCTGTCCCTCACAAACCCTCAAAGGGTGAATAATAAAGACAGAACTTTCAGGAAAAGAATGGACAGATGTGCATTCTTGACATATTTCTCTAATGTCATACCAGGGGGATTTGTTCGCAACTGTTCCTGTTGTAGTGGAATGCAAGAGTGGTGAAGACCAGAAGGGGAAGATAACGCATGTCAATTCAACATGTACATTTTAAAATACACAAATGTTATTGTGCCCATCAATCGGTTTCATTTAGATTAATTTCATTTGCCACAACAGATTGATTATTCTAATAAACTGTACAGCTTATGTAACCTTTTACAGGCATTTGCAGAGAAACTGTATATTCTGGATGTCAAGAAGATTGTCCAATCACAGTTTTTTCCAGTGATGTAATTTTTCCTGTCTTTTGTCTGTTTTGGCCAAGGTAAAGCGATGCTTCAATTGCACATCACACTGTAACATCCCTGAGAAATACATCTTTGCACAAAGTATTTCACGGCAGAGTACAATCAATTTGACATAGTACTTTTCAAAAAGGATGGGAAAGTCATGAGGGGGTCTTAGAGTCAGATGTCTTTTAACTGAAATCTAAGGTATACATATATTTTGAATCACGGGGCTGTCATGAGATTTTTTTCATGAAAAAAACATAAGTTACTACGTCATGCTTTGCATCTACACCTTAAGGAATGGGTTGTCAGGAACTGGTCCAAATTCACCTTTAGCCCAGGTCTACTTCCATGGAAAGTGCTAGCCTGCCATTAACAGAGGAAACAAGCCTGGTAAGAGGCAACAATTTGCAACCTTGCCACTATTATACCAGCTACAAATTTTTGGACTGATGGATTTAGTCTTTAGGCAGGGGGCTCACACTCATCTGAGCCTAAGCTAATTATTTTCAGGGACATTCTGCCATCGCCGGAGAGTACAACAAAAAAAGCATTACTTTGTAACCCAGCTCAGGTGCAGGCCTACTTTACTTAGAAGTAAGCTGTGTTATTACAGTTGTGTAAGCTTGGGTCACAGTTTGGATTTAGTGAGAAGTGTGTTGGCGGGAGTGTTGTGCGAGCGTACCGGGATGCTTTTGTGTCAGTGTGTATGAGCACATGCAAGAGGCACAGAAACAGGGTTGGGTGTGTTTTTGGCACTCAGGACCTGATCATTAACATATCAGTGTAAAATGCAGTCCATGTCGCCTGCCAGGAATTTGTTTTCTAGATAGCTAAATAAATCTTAATTATAAGTATTCTCACCACTTAACTCATAATGCACTTTTCATTGTACTATTCCTTTATTAAATTGTTAATGGGTCTCTTAGTTCTGTGGAAAACATATACAAACAGTTTGACCAGCATGTTAATTATCATCTGTAGACTAACTAGAATAGTAAGTATTTATTACATGCATAAATCAGTTTCGAACATTGCGTTCTAATTACATCGATTATTTCAAATTGTAACAATCTCAGATTTGCATGAATAATAGAGACCATCCTTCAATGACTGCACATAGGACTGTAACTGTATTCAATACAGTACTGTTTTTTGCATACCATGCATTTTAATTAAACACATTTTACTTTTATATGAAGAATCTGTGTTCCATAACACCCCTGCCAACGATATTATTTGACCCTAAAGGTATATCGTTTCAGTGGTATATCCAAAATGTCAGCTGCTAGAAAATACTGTACCTCGCATTCAGGACACAGAATTGCATTGTTGCACTCCAACGAGCGTAGACAGTTGGTGCAGAATATGTGGCCACACAGGAGGACATGTGGAAAATTGCCAACGACTTCGTCCTCTAAAAAAACATGACACAAAATGAATGTTTCGGTACTACTGGTGTAGTTTGAGGGTGGGGAAAGGAAGTGCTCGATCTAGCAACCCGCTTTTTTGCGAAATTAAGGTATTACTCAATCGTCCAACGCACAAGTACAGTAACTCGTGGTTAGACTAGCATGGTGCCATCACTTGCCTGAACCAAACTCTTAACACGCTTCGTTCAAGTCCACAAAAGGTAGCTACCACAACATTCTAATACTTCACATCCCGTGAATTAAACTGTATATAAATACTGTTCATGCTTAATAAAAACACTGACCGTATGATATTTAAGTGGTAATACGTGCTGTGGTTAGGTAGACAGGTAGACCGCCACTGCACGTTTAGGAAAACGTGGTTTCAAGCAAGCTAGTTAGCAAAGTATAACGCGTGCGATCTGCATTCTAGTTATCTATCTAGTCAGTACTACAAAATGAATAACGATGCAGACTTGGAAAAGAGACGTGTAAGAAAGTACCTTCTAGAGTGTAAGGAATACCGCATATTTTACAAGTCTGGTTAACACCTCGAAGCGATCTGTTCGACATTTTTGGATTGACGTCTCCTGTATGCGAACTACTTCACTTCCACTTCTCTGCTCCAATGTCACGTGCACTCATTACTGGCAAGCACGAGCAGCCGGAGCAGGCCTGAAACTAGCTAGCCAGCTATAATTCCAAACACCTAGACTGTTAAAAAAGGTAAATGTACGCCGAACCCATACATATAGTAGATAGCGCATTAAATCTAATTTTCACGCGCATTTGTGTGAAATAAGATATGTTTGAAAGCAAAATGATGGCTTCAAAACGTTGAATTATAATTATATATAAATAACTGATAACCATTGCTTGTAAGTCTACCCATAACTTTGTATATGAGATTGATAGTAGTTATTTCCAAAACCATATTTCTAAGCTCATTACCTGCACTGTAAAATTAGAGAAGTATGTAACTGACCCTTGTTGAATAGCGTAGTGGTGAGAGATGCGGGCTACCAAACAAGAGGTCCCGCGGGCCGGGGTCGTCACTGTACAAACATATGCTTTAGTATTTGTTCATGTTAGACAACATTTCACTTTCTACCACCTTCAGTAACTACGTTATGATAAGCCTAAAATAAAATAATTTAGGTTTATATTGGGACTATTACTGGTGAATTTTTGAAGTACGAATGAAATAAAATAATTACTGTTGAAAGTATTTAAATTATAGATCTGGAAAACAACATTTTGATTTTCATTTTCCATTGTTCACAGGAACAGTGACGTGACGGACTTGGCATCAATTAACGGACTGACACTACCGAAACTGCTTAAACTGTAAGCCTATCCGGGAAAGATGTTACAGCGCCAGAAAACCGAATTGTTGTCAAAAATATATGGCACCTGAGAATGACTGGTGAATATTTAGGGACTACCAAGGTGTACTGTTTGCGACCGAGGTTCGAATCCAGTAAGGGCAACAACAATCACCGCTTTTTGAAGTATGCGCCTTGAGCTACATTATCGATATCTGAAGCTTACTCAACGAAATAATCTAGCGTCTCAAGTCTTCAATAAGTCTAGCAAAATGTAGCCCAACGTAAACAAACCTTTTGTTCAGAAACATTTGCCTCTCTTTAAGCTGTCAGATAAAACCTTGTAAGACAAAACGTTATGGCTTCATATAATTGTCCAACTTGTGCTGATGCTGTCATCATTTGAATGCCCTTTGTATCCCCCACTTAAGTGGTGATTATTTTCTTGATTTAAAAAACATCCTGTGCCAAATCTTTGATTTATTTACACCCCATATCCTTTGGAACATCAACCCGGCCAAGCTTTCTTCTTTCTCTGATACATAACCCCCCAAACTCAGTTTTTCTGTTTTTCTTCAAAGCATTTCCTGATTTTGTCTCTTCCTGTGGCGATACATTGTTGACTGATCTCTTGACTGATATCTCCGCTTGGCCTTTAACTTGTTTTTTAATCTGTCATTCTGGATCTTTGTTTGGCAGAGCTGTATGTATTCCGCTGCATTCTGTGAGAATGACAAGGCCATCCGCAGGAAGGTAGGCACAGCATCTACATAGCTTCTCAGTCCTTAAGAGCAGAACAACACTCATTTTTGGCTGGACTTTCTGTGTGTCCCTGTTTCAAAGGGTTACGTACTGAACTTTCCTGCCTTGAAGGTAACTATAAAAGATATCTATCCTGCATGGAACTATTTGAAATGAAGGCTATTATTAAATGTTTAACCGTTAATTTAAAATGATACAATACCATATAAGTGTTGCCATAACAAACAAATCCAGAAGAAGATGGCGAGAAGATGTGTGACAAACTATAGCAACTGGAAACAGAAATGTTTAGAGGATTGATAAGGGGCCTGTCCTTATGGGTCTTTGGTGTTCATATAATGTTTCAGTGTATAGCAGTGTCATCATGGTAAACGCTTTATTTTAAATTAGTAATAAAATTCAATTGTATTCCATCGCTCATAGGAATAACACCAGGTTATGACTGATTCATCCAATGAACCAGTCGAAAAGATACAAAACTGACTGAAATCATAGCTTTTGTAGAGACTTAATACCATCCACGGTTCTTATAACTGTGATTTCATTATATTCTTTTTGCTGGAGGTACCGGTCAAATTATCATATCTCTGAACTTGCTGTAAACTGGGCTGCATTTTAGAATGAACAGCTATGCTACTCATCTTATTTACATTCAGGCTGATTTAGAAAATTTTAGATAGATGCATTACCAATTCCTTTTTTTAAATCCCTACATTCATTGGAACACAGCAATAGGGCTGAACAGGAAATCCCTTAGATCTGTACACAGCTGCTGTATCTCATCTCAGTGCCTGAGGACAGTGCTAGCCATGCAGTTGAGAGGAATAATGGCAAGTGACAGTTTGTTTGGTGCTGAGAGGGAAGACGGCATCGGTAATGTAGTCAACAAAATAAAAAACAACAACCCTGCCCTTTGTCCACTAGCCTGAGGTTAGGAAAAAAAGTAAGCCACACATAAAATCAGGTGAGGTTCATACATTTGGCAGGTTTTAGCCCATAGAACAGCATGGGATACACCCATTGTAATAATATATTTCCCACCTCCGTAACACAGTTACATGAAATATAGCTCCTGGCCTCCATCCAAAGTGAAAGAGAGTATTTTTGTGGTGGTATTAACATGCCTTTAGGCAGAAAGGAATAGCATGATATCAGCTATTATATTGCTTATAAAAAAAATTTGATTAAATTATTCACAATGCCTTGCAGAAATATTGGCACCCTTCGTAAACACTATAAAATGTAATTGTTTGAACTCAAAACATTTGTGAAATCTCTCTTTTATTTTCTTGCCAAACCCATGATATGCACTCTTATATTCCACAGCTTCCAGCCAATTAGCATTCGGGATTCTTCCTGGTTTATAATATATAACCTAGTAATACTACAGTACTTAGAGCCTTGCAAATTATGTTGCAGGGCAAACAGTAATTGCACATACACACTCCCAAGACTACTCCATCTGTAACCGGTCTGCTCATCTCTTTAACATGTTTGTCTCTTCTCAGATTCACTAGCCTCCCATTGGAAACACCAGTGTATGGCCTGTCTTGGGATAGTTATACAATTGTTCGATGCTGGTGTCCATGCCCTCAAAGACCCTATAATTGAAATGGCAGTCCCCTATCTACAGTAACTCTATTGGTTCACTCGAAGGACTGTAGCCAATCAGACAGATCGATAGAGGGAAGAGACAATGTCAGAGTCTGGGCAGTGGAGGAATGGTGTTTGACAGGACTGGATGCAGACAGACTGGCAGGGGGAGAAGTGTGTTCACCATGGGTAATGAACCGATGATATAGGCTGTCCAGCGGAAGACCCCCTATCTTTCTCCCCAAATGTGGGTTACTAGACATCCTCGGGTGTTTCCCCCCTGCCCCCAATGTTTCATACCAACAGAATCCAGTGCGTCCATGTAGTGAGTGGGTTAATTAAGCTTTATTTGATACGCACTGGATTTCTCCACTGCTGTTATCCAACATAGACCTTAGCTTCCAACATCCAACCCTTACTGTTTTAGTCTATTCCTTAATCCCACACTGTTTCTACAGATCTAAGTGGATACTTTCGGATAAGAGGATATTTTCCGGCTGAATCAGATGCCTTTGTGTGCAGCTTCACAAATGCCACTAGGCTTAAAAAACAACCTTTGCTCGTCCCTTTTCCCCTCCCCCCATTCACTCCTAGGTCGGGGGGGGGTGGGGGTCAGGATCGTCGGACTCGTTGAATTGGCAGTGTTGTGATGGGCTAACAGCGTTCGACTCCGTGCTCAGGCCTGTGTACCAGGAACACATGAAAAGGTCAACAGACACCCCAGGAGACAGTGGTTTGGTACTAAGAATCCCTCTGCACCCTTGCTCTCTGGAATGAACAAACGTCTCCTTACCTTTTCCAGCCTCTTTGTCCCCTTTAAAAGCCCTTTGCAATGTACACAAAAGGAAGAGCTGTTGACCTGAAGTCATTGTGCAGTGTCTTCATGCACTCTTACTGAATCAATATCATTATGGTGTATTAAGCAACATTTACAGAAAAACATATATGCGAAACTTATTTTGTGGGATATTTTGTTGTGCTTTTACCACTCATTACTGTAAATCAGGCATAGATTTTTAATAGCTGTAAAGAGAGACTTGAAAAATACTGTAGATCTAATTACATCCAGGTCAGTAGATATGAACAGAATTGCTCTTTTGTGAATTGTGCAGTTCTTGTGGGTTATTTAAGCAATCCAGCCAATATGGTGTTGCGCAACACTGAATAATATCAGCCGTGGTATATTAGCTACCACAAACCTCCAAGATGCCATATTGCTAAAATAAACTGATTACCAACATATTCTAATTAGAAGAGTGAAAATACCCATGGCGCATGGTCTCATAGCTCATATAGCTTTCAGCCAATCAGCACGCAGGGTTGAATTATAATAAATAAAAGGTAAGAGCAGAGATACAGTTGGGCATAATTTTGCATACCCTGGCAGCAATTGTGAAATTTTGGCATTGATTTAGATTTGTAAATTTTTGTATTTAAAGAGAGTGATCATATGAAGCCATTTATTATCGCATAGTTGTTTGGCTCTTTTTTAAATTATAATGATAACAGAAATCACCAATTGGCCTTGAGCAAATGTTTACATACCCATGAACGTTTGGCCTTGTTATAGACACATAAGGTGACACAAACAGGTGAAAATTAAAGGTTAATTTCACATACCTGTGACTTTTTTAATTGCAATTAGTGCCTGTGTATAAATAGTCAATGAGTTTGTCAGCTGTCATTTAGATGCACTGAGCAGGCTAGATACTGAGCCATGGGGAGCACAAAAGAACTGTCAAAAGACCTGCTGACAGGTCATGAAACTTTATAAAGATGGAAAAGCTTACAAAAAGATATCCAAAGCCTTCCTAATGCCAGTCAGTACTGTTCAATCACTTATTAAGAAGTGGAATATGTGGGATCTCTTGATACCAAGCCAAGGTCAGGTAGACCAAAGAAATGTTTCAGGCAAAACTGCCAGAAGAATTATGCGCGATACAAAGAAAAACTGACAGGTTACCTCAGGGGAAATACAGGCTGCTCTGGAAACAGACAGTGTGGTTGTTTCAAGGACCACAATACAATGATACTTGAACAAAAATTTGCTTCATGGTCAAGTTACCAGAAAGAAGCCTTTTTTGCACCAATGCCACAAAAAAGTGGAGTGGCCAGCACAGTCTCCTGACCTTAGTATCATCGAGCCACTCTCGGGGGGGTGTCAAACATGCGGTTCATGCAAGACGACCAAAGACTTTGCCTATCCAAGGGTATGCCAACTTTTGAGCACAACTGTCTAAAACTTACTGCAGTATTGAAACAAGTAACCAGGCCCGTAACCAAACAAGCTGCCCTCTTGAGATTTGAACACAGGTCACCCTACAAACTACACCACAGAGCAGTACATTTGAGAGGTGTCACTACAGCCTCTCGTGTCTACCATGAACAAATCCTCTTTTGCCACTGGCCGTTTCAACAGCTCATTGGCCATCCGTGAATGATATTGATACAGTTAAACTGACCAAATTTTCTTACTAAGTTTACCTCCACCAGAAATAGCATCTATGAACTGTATGGCGTCAGTCAGTCGGTCACTCAGTCGGTTATAGACATTCGCTCTTAGCCGGCTCCGCTTACGCAGTCCAGTAAAAAAGCTTATCACAGAGATACCCAATGTCCACACCCATTCTCTCTTTCTCCATTCCCCCATCCACGCTCCTCTAGCCCTGTCTTCAAAGTAGTGCCGGGAGATGGAGGTACCAGTCAAACCTAAAGGGGACATTAACAAAGCGACTGGGGCCCTAATGACCAGAGACATCCAACGCAGCCACATTACCAGACCCTCGTTAGCCAGGGTGCTAATCACACTGTCGCTAACCATCCCACGGCACATCAGTCATAAACGGGAATCCCTCCCCCTGGCCCGTCAAATCAGCAACCATTGGTTCAGGGCTAGGGGGGTGTGGAGGATGGGATCTGTAGAGGTGGGGGTGTCTCACTGGTGAGCCCTAAGCCATCCGGATAAATCACAGCGTGACAATTATCTCACTTTGCTGCACTTACAGAATGCCTGACCTGCTTCTCAGCGCTGATAAACACATTCTCAGGATGAGGCGGTGGGTGGGTGGGTGGGTGGGTTTATTCTGTCAGCTGCTTTGTGAGGCAAGTCCTGAGGTGTTCCCACCTCCATTTCTGTTGCGAACAGTTTCAATTGGACAAGAATTTGGATACGTCCCTCCCTGTTTTATTCTGTTTGCTTCCTTTTTCACAAAACGTTTCACCACAAACTTAACCTTTTGCAACAGAGACATTTGAATGAACATGCACCCCTGGCTCTGTGGGGGTCCGGGGTCCTGGTTGGTGGAAGGAGTCGGAGAGGCGGGGCAGTGCACTGGGGTTGGAGATGTTTGGTGTTCAGCCAAAAGCCTCCATTCACTATTAGTACTGTAAGAAAAACAGCAACTTACATTCGACTGCATAATCATATCTTCAGAGACTTTGTTATTCACTACTCACTATATCAATATTAAGAATTCATTTTTCTTCTAAGAAATTTGTTAGACATATTACATATGCCAACTGTCAATACAGTATAGATGTATTTAGCAATTGTGGATCATTACAGTTTATAAATTGTTTAGGACAGTATGTGAATTGGTTTTAACATCATTTCATCAAATGAGCAAGAACCAACTAAGCCCTGAAGGTGTAGAAAGGTTAACCACTCTCAAATTCTTGGACAGAGGTCTGACCATGACATTACATCTGTAGTTTTTCACCATGTTTCTAGGCTATATAGTGTTTGCAAATACAAGATTATATTTTGGGGATGGACGGGGTATGACAGTTGATCTTAGCTTTAGAGAACATAAGTTATGTGATTCTAGATTCTAGTAGGTGTATAAAAGAAACAAAAATACGGTATGAAGTTATTGCATATTGCCTCTATGTTTTTCATTATTTCGTTTTACCTTCCCAGCTCTGCTGTTCCCAGCGCTACACTGGTAATTAGGTTTCTTCATAGAGGAGAGTTGTGATGTGTCTTGAGTCCAGGGGCCTCAGATAGACACCTGGTCCAGAGGAGACCCGGCCAAGCTGGATGAGACAAATGAATGGAATGTCTCCTGGATATGAAGAGAATAGATGTGGACTAAGTGGGATGTGTGTTCCCTGGCTCTCCTTTAGGCCTGTGAGGTAGATGGTCTAGTAGAATATTAGACCAGGCTGCCCTGCCCTAAACCATCAGTCTCTATAAAAATCTCTATAACCTCTTCACAAGGCTCTGGGAAGATATTGCCTTCAGGCAAAAGATTGTGGATAAACATGTCTTCTCCAAATCATCATCTAAACCTGGCAGGACACATGATCACCACATTACACTTGCCAAGCCGCTCCAAAAGACGTAGTTCTTAAAATGTGATCTCACTTTTTCTCAGACATTTCACCACCAATACCAGTCAAATTGTGGTTCAGGTGTGCCATTGGTTATATGGTTATATCAGTCTGTTTGAATGGGCTGCACACTCTTAAACGGTACACGCACACGCGCACGCATGCACACGCACGCACACACATCCACACACACACACGAACGCGCACGCACACACACGCACACACATCCACACACACAGACACACACACACTCACACACACAGTCTATCATTCATTATATAATGCTTATGCATGCTGGTAGGTTAATGCTGGGTTGATTTTGGCAACGTCAACAGATCGAAATCATCACATAGTGTAACTAAAGAGGAAAGAGAATCATGTCAACAGTTCCTCGGTCCAACAAAGGTTATCCCTGTCTTCTAAACCAATTTTGTGTTTGCAAGGTAAGACGTTTCAGACTAAATAAGATTTCAGATTGACAACCTTTCCACTGCTTTTCCCCATTTTAATAATATAGAGAAGCTGACGGCCTGATTTGTCTGTCCTGCCTCTTGTTCACGCTCATGACTTGTCTCATGACATCGCATGGTCTCAGGTGGTCAGTGTCGGAGGGATTCACTCCTGGGCCCGGGACATTATAGCGTCTGTGGTTTGACTGTACACTGCTTTGCTGTCAAGAGAGATGGAGTGTCTGTACTGTTTGGAGAAATCATCAGACACACACAACAGATGTGTCCTCCGTGTTGGAAGGTCACTCAAACAACAGATGTTGTCTTTGCCCTTAAGGGACACACACACCCACACACACACACATGCACACACAGACCAAACCCAGAAGTCCATGTTGCCTATTCCCCAGCCTTAACCTAACTTCTATGCCCTAACTTCACCAAGTCTAATGCCATAACCAATTTTGTGTAAACTTTCAATTAACCCCAATTCTAACACTATGTTTCTCCCTAAATGTAACCCCCGAGCCATAGGAATGTGGTATGTATTATCTGTGTATATGCTGAATCTGTCACTGAGAGAGGACAGCACAGTAACAAGCTGCCATATTTGCCTCATGCCACATCAGTTACCAGAGATAGAAAAAGAACAAAGTAATAGCACTCAGCTGTGTTCACCAGTTTTGGGAAGTTCCTAAGTTAGAGCAAAATGACCAGAGAAACAGAGTTCCTAACTTTACACTTCCTTTATATTTAACTGATCCCTGGTTAGTTTTGAAATGCCTTTACCTGGTTACTTAGATCATAATTAGATACTTCCCTAAAGTGGTTAACACAGCCGAACTCAGTTCAGTACATGTACTCTGTAGTTTTTCACCTCTGTCAGTTACACCCCTCATGTGAAGGTGGTGAGACACCTGCCAATCACACACAATTATCAATAAAATCAACCTGAGTCATTGGAAAAACACTAACAATTTGTCAACGCAGCTTACACATATAAAATACCATATATTTTCTCTTGTCTTTAGGAAGACCAGAATCTCAACCGTTTGAATCAGGGCTGTTCAATCCCAAAACCTGTACAAACCAAATACTAGCATGTCCCAGAACTGAATCTGACCCTGATCAGAAGGACAGGATGTTTTAAGCTCTTTAATAACCCTGGATTGGATACTTCGATGTCATGTGTTTGTGTGCTTGTTGATTTAAAACATGACTTTATTAATTTGTATAGTTGTGTCTTGTCAGAGTGCTTAAGGTTTCATCAAAGCAATGATGTAATAAGCAGAAGTCTCAATGCACGCATGCACACACACACGCACGCATGCACGTTAACCCCTCACAGTACTGAGGTAGCAGGCATTCGCTGTCCCTTCTCCCCTCACAATACTGAGGTAGCAGGCATTCGCTGTCCCTTCTCCCCTCACAATACTGAGGTAGCAGGCATTCGCTGTCCCTTCTCCCCTCACAGTACTGAGGTAGCAGGCATTCGCTGTCCCTTCTCCCCTCACAGTACTGAGGTAGCAGGCA